>KN487096.1:10216-32245 GCA_000787095.1 Periophthalmodon schlosseri
CTTTGGCTTTGAGAATCTCTGGTCTCATCGTAGCTTTTGTCCTGCTTTTGTTTTGTGCTGATGGGGCAGGGACAGAGGGCAGGTCTAAGGGCACGCAGTTTCATTTTACTGTCTAAATACTGGAGAACTATTCAACGCACGTAGTGTTCATTTTGACAAGTAATTTGAACTAATTTTTTATCAAGATTTTTTTTTTTTTTTTTAGCTTTGCCGCTTAATTGTCTAGACGACGTTTCAGGAACATTATCTGCTCTTCCTAGTTCTTTCTGGCAATTTCCGCGCAAACTAGGTTAATTCGCAGCCGCGCCTCCGTAGTTTCAAGTGCTATGTGACATCACGCAAGACTGTCCGGATTACAGCCAGGTGTTTCTGATTACAAACACCTGCGGACACCTGTTAGACCGATCACACTGTTGCTTATGGCCCCAGACTCCGCCCCTCCTCCCCCCGGTTGAGGGCGGAGTTTGGGTGTTTAGTGTTTAGTCCCATTTTAAGTTTTATCCACAAATGTTCGACCGTATTATTTGTTCAGGATTGGCTCCACAAACTTATCAGCAACCACCAGCTTGTCAGTCCAAAATGTTCCACAGTTTAGCATTACCCTCATCTATTTATAATGTTATTTTTTTCATTGTTGTAAAAAAAAAAACCCAAAACAAAACATGAAAAACATACATTCTTACTATGAACAGGTTCACCTCTCCACAGATCTCATCTGTAACTTGGCCTGGTTATAAGTTTGACGGCATACTGTGGAACATTACAGGCAAAGCAACAACATCTCCATGGAAACAAGCAGGAAAACCGGAAAAGTTACATAGCGAACCTTTAAGCAAAACTGTGTATATAGTCATTGGCTGGTTTTCATTAATAAATAAATAAAAAATAATAAAATTCATTAAAAAAAAACATCTGGACACATACTTTACGCTGTTGTTGTGTTGTAGTCGGGTTGATGTTCGCTTGGGTGAGTTTTTGTATTCGTTTCTTTTTCTTTCTTTTCAGTTTTGTTTTGTTTTTATATCTCTCTGGAAGTGCCGAGTGCTTTCTGTGCTAATCGCTGAGTTATCACGTTCCATTCGTGTAGTTGTTCTTTTGTGGGTCAAAAACACTGCCCCTCCTCTCCTCCTCCTCTTCCTCCTCCTCCTCTTCCCCCTCCTCTCTCCTGTGCTCGGAGTGTGCATTGTGAACTCTCTCCTTCTCCCTCCTCTGTCCATCCCCTCAAATTATGCTCCATTATGTCACCTCTCCCTCCCTCCTTCCGATCGCCCCTCTCTCACCCTATCCTTGCTGCATTCCTTTTTGCCATTTTGCTCTCTCTCTGTCTCTTTATCTTTCTACTATCTCTCTCATCCACTTGACCTTCCTCTCTACCTACTTCCCTCTCACCCCTTACTTTCTCTCCCTTTGTCATTGCTTCCTTTTTCTCTCCTCTCCCTGTTCTCTCACTCCCTCTCCTTTCTCACTCCTCATTTTCTCCTCTCTCTCGCCCTCCATCTTACCCGTTCCTCTTACTTTCCTCTTTATCTCACCCCCTTTCCTCCCATTATCCTCTCTCTTTCTTTTCACAATCTTTTTCTCCTCTCTCTCTCCCTACCTCTTACTACCCTCACCACCCCACTCTCTCACTCACTCTCTACCCTGTTCTTTTCTCACTTTTTCTCTTCTCGTCCTCTCTCACTCCTCTCACCCTTCACTCCTCTCTTTCCCATCTGTCACTGCCCTCTCTTTGTCTCTCTCTCCTCTCTCTCTACCACCATCCCCCCTCACTCACCTCTCTCTTTTCTTTATCTCTCACTCTCATCTCTCTCTCCACCCCAGTCTGCACGCTCTCTTCCCTTGTCTCTCCTCTCTCTCTACCCTCCTTGATGCCAACTCTCTCCCCTTCTCTCCCCGCTTTCTCATCTCTTTTCTCTTTCCTTCTCTCTCCCTCTCTCTCACTCTCTCCTCTCTCTCTATGCAACTCCCTCTCCCCCTCTCACTTCCTCACTTGCCCCTCTCTTTTCCCATTATTTTCTTCGCTTACTCCCACTCTCTCTCCTCCCTACTCTCCTCTCTCTTTCCTGTCACTCTCTCTTCTCACAGCCCTCTCTCCCATCTCTCTCTCAACCCAACACGCCTCTGTTTTCCATTTCTCACTGCCCTCTCTCCTCTCTCTCCACCCCATAAGACTCCCTCTCTCTCTTCCTCACTCTCTCCCTTTATTTCTCTCTCACACTCCTCTCTCTCTTCTCTCTCTTTCCTCATTCTCTCCCGTTCTCCTTGTCTCTTTCTCTCCCCCTCTCTATCCTACCACCCACCTGCACACCAGCTCTCTCTCCCCCACTGTTCCTCTTGCTTACTCCCCCTCTCTTGCTCCCCTCTCTCTCCCCTCTCTCTTTCCTATCACTCTCTCCTCTGTCTCTCTCTCAACCCAACACTCCTCTGTTTTCCAACTCTCACTGCCCTCTCTCCACTCTCTCTACCCCACGATACCCCCTCTCTCTTCCTCACTCTCTGTCCTTTTATTTCTCTCTCTCACTCCTCTCTCTCCTCTCTCTTTCCTTATTCTCTCCTCTGCTCTCTCTCTCCCTCACCTCCCCCTCTTGTTCTTGTGAGACAATACCGTGTAACAATACTGCGTTTAATCTCTTGTGTCAAAGTCGGTTTTCCCCTTGACCGCACACATACACACACATACACACACATACACACACACACACACAAACACACACACACACACACACAAACACACACACACTTTCACTTGTCTCCCCTTCTCTATTTACAAAACACAAAACTGCACACGGCAATACTTATAAACCGCTAACGTGAAGAAATTTGCCTTGCTAAATATTTAATGCAGACAATTCACTTTATTTGGTTAAGTGTTTAGCGTCGCACATATCCGCAGGCAGCAGCAGTGCATTGTGGGAGCTGTATCATTGCTCATAAGCACATTAAGATCAGATCTGGGTCAACTTTTGGTAAAGACTTTCCAGGGACCCATTGGACTTCTCGATGACTAGCCTAGAGGTCTTGTTTGGCTAATGAGTAGTGTTGTTTTTAATAAGAAGTTGTTTTTTTGTTTTTTTTTATGTAGTTTACAAATAAAAATCCTTTCGAAATTAATTTCCTGAACAAAAAACAATACAAAATTGTATCATTGAACATAAAAAAAATCAAATTTCTTCCTCGAAGGTCTTCCGTCTGCTCCAAACCACATGTTTTCACCGACAGAAGATCAGCTGTAGACCTCTCCATTAAAAAGGCCTAGCATATGCTTGACATTAGGTTGCGTTCACCTTCTTGCCGTAAACTGCATGGACACAGCTAACTCGCTAGCCGCCTCGTTCCAAATAGGACGTTAGCGTAGGCGCGCTTCCGGCTCCATCGACTCAGTCCAATTCACTTTCTATTGAAAAACTGTCACCCCTCTCTCTGTAACTGTGTGTACTATTGTGTGTCTATTATGTCCTTAAATTAAGATATGAACAATAATAACAGACAAATCAGGTGCTTTCTTTGCCTGAGGGAGCAACCAAACCTGCCAAACCAGCGGTGCGGGCGGGAAGGGGCATTACCTTCAACTGCCTCGCTTCAGATTGGCTCTCTGGTTGTTGTTACTCACAGTGTGAATTCCAAATATGGAACTTGGCTCCAAATTCTATAACTGCTAGCCTCGATATGGGTGACGTTGTGGCAGTTTTTGTTTCATGTGGACAGGCCCAGTAATTACAGAGATATTAACCGTAAAGCAGGTCAACAAATCTGCAATCTGACAGTTAAACAGCAAATTCCACCGTAGAATTTTGACCTGTCTCCAGCTCAGTTTAAACTATTGATTAATTGCACATTACTTGTTTTAGTTTTAGCCATGGCCTGTATAAAGAAGTGGACTAAGATAGCGTGACTCCAGTCAAATGAAGCTCTTCGAGGCTAGCGGCTATGGGGCGGATTTGGAGCCGAATTCCATATTTTGAATTCCGACCGCGAGTATCATAGCAACCAAAGAGCCAATCCGGAGCGAGGCTGTTGAAGGTAACGCCCCTTCCCGCACCACACCGCGGGTTTAGCAGGGAGCGGGCGCGTAGCAATTCTGTCAATCCAACCTGTTGCTAACGCTAGCGGGAGCGACCTCGGGGAAAGAAGGCGCCTCATTAATGTTCATATCTTCACTTTACTCAACAAAAATACCTACTTTTAGTCATAGTTTTGTTGGAAATAATATGGCGTTGACAAAAACGACAAAATAATTCACTCAACATTTAACACTGCGTGAGTTGAACCCATTTGAACAGACTCTTAGGTGGCGTATCTAATTTAGTTGATTTGGATGCTCCAGGCTACAACTTTTGCATTTTTGATCTTTGCCACGCAGTTTTGTATATAGCCAATATGGAAACACAAATAAAACCTGATCATTTCCATATGCGACTGAAATATCCTTGTTAAAATACCAGCATATTTTCATGTTGTGCTTTAGTGTCATGGCTGAATGCTCTGTAGCTTAGTAATAACACCAACGATGCACGTATCATGCAAATGGGGAAAATATGAGTCTCGGGTGGCCATTTTAAATAAGGTTTCATGTGTCATGTTAAAAGCATTGCAAAAGTTTCTAGAAATTAGTTTGTTTTTTTTTTTTATTTTGCACAATACCTGGTACGTTGTTTATACAAGGAGGTATGGACAATGTCTGTGTGTAACAAAACATCGTACAGAGGTTAAAGTCGGTTAGCATCATTAGATTTAACATTATACTTAAAATCTTGCCTAGTTTTTTCTATTTTTGTAATTTTGGTGAAGTTTATAATTTGACTTCCTGGTTGAACAATGGCAGCAGATGTGACCTAGTAACCATACTTTTAACAAGGGCCAAAACTTGTCTAAATAAGCTCACAGTAATCCGCGCGCTAGCTAACTCACTGTGTCTCAAAGCCAACAGTCACTTTAATTAAAAATGAAGAACACAAAATAAACAACCTATTAAAATTCAAATTAAAGTAAAGTAAAGATTACCTGATTGTTTTTAAATGTACAATACTTAAGTTTTTGGTGTAGTTTTAACAGATATTATATCTCAAAATTAGCATTAGCATTAGCATTGAGACACAAACGTCTTTCTTTCTAAACACAGACGTGTCCTCCAGTGAAGTATTCATTTAAAAAAAGCACTTTTACTTTTCAGCTCTGTAAAAAAAAATGTAGAAAGTACAAATACCTTCTCTCAAATGCTTTTACATCAAGGAACCGCTCACCCATTCACACTCACACTCATACACCAGTGTACGCAGACACTGGTGGGTTAAGTGTCTTGCCCAAGGACAAACTGACAGCATTCATCTGTGGGGGCTGGAATCACACCGCCAACCTGTGGGTCAGTGGATCTGGCCGCTCTCCCAGTGATGTTTCTGTTGAGAGCGGGACCAACACTCTACCAACTGAGCTACTGTCGCCGTTGTGTCTATTGTAGTGAAGTTAAAGTAAAAAGGATCCACTTTAAAACGTACTCAAGTAAAGTACAGTTACCTAACATTTTTACTGAAGTACACAACTTTACTACTTTTGCTTTGCTGCGTTCCACCACTGACGATGTAACAAGTGTAGCGTAAAATAAAGTGTAACTAATCCTTCAGACACCGTCGTAACTGTGTGAAAATGTTTCCTTGTGTCCAGTTCAACCGGTGCATCACGTCGCAGCTCATCAAGTGGTTCAGTAACTTCAGGGAGTTCTACTACATCCAGATGGAGAAGTTCGCACGTCAGGCCATCAACGAGGGAGTGACCTCCGCCGAAGAGCTGTCCGTGAGCAGGGACGCGGAGCTGTTCAGGGCGCTCAACATGCACTACAACAAGGCCAATGACTTTGAGGTGAGGGACACGCCGGGACCATATGTATGTGTTATGGGTTTGGCTGTTTATGGGATTGTTAAAGAGGGAACATTACTCTAAATCGATTTTTTTTAGCTTCACGCCATGTTACAACGTTGTTCCCTCATCAAAGACGTGCCCGAAGAGGTTTTAGATGTCGTCCACGTACGTTTGAGAATTTTAGCGATCTCTCCCGGGCTCTAATCAGACCCTCCTCACGGTTAGCAGTACAGTTTTGTCCAACGCTCCGCCCACAAGCCTACGTCACCCACGCTCCCACATGTCAATCCTCCGTAAATATACAAAAACGTGACACAAAACTGACTAACCTGATGCGATGTGGAGTAGTTTCATTAGCGGGATGTGTGTCAAAGAGTGTCGAAAAGTGTCAAAAACTAGAGTGAAACTTATTAAACACATTAATACGTTGTTTTCTGCGAATATATCATTTTCTGTAAAAGGTAACATAGTGATCTAAATACGTTATGTGTTAGCAGTTAATAGCCCATTGAAGCAAAATACACCCTCTTTAAGTGATGATGTCACAACTTTTCACAACTTTTTCATCAAACAAGAGATAATTATCTTTCAGAAGCATATGTTTAACCACAGACTGTATCAAATATATAAACTGATACGCTACAGCTGATGTCATCAACATTCCCTGGGGTTGTGTTGCTAACTGTAGGCACTGCTTAGACCCTGAAGTGACATCGCACTTAACAATCTGTTACGTATAGGTTATACATTGTTACACAAGTTGTTACGCACTCTGTTGTTGTTATTGTTATTATGTAATATTGAGATACGGAGATATCATTTTAACTCCTGTGAATTACTGACTCAATTGTAAGAAAAAAAGTGTTATATATAAGTGTTTTATCTTTTGTAAAAGTGTTTTATCTTTTGTTAAAAAATCCAAACTTGACGTATTTTGGAAAGCACTTTGGGGATTAAAAGCTTATTGAGGAATTAGAAACATACGTATATGTTATGGTTTGGTTATATACAGTTAAGTTTGGGTTACATCACGATCTGATATCAACAAAATAGCATATTGTCAAAAGGATGAGCTCACGATTCCATTTTTAACGCCATACAGCCCAACCCTTGTGTTATGACACTTTTTTTTTTCTTTTTTTTGACTTTCACAAACATAACAATCACATTCACAAACATCACAATGACATTCACAGACATCACATTGACTTTCACAAACATAACAGTCACATTTACAAACATCACAATGACATGAACAACTATCACTTAAGAATTGACAGATGACTCCTATTAACGTTAAAAGACAATTGATCACAGCCTTTTTGATGGCTAGATGTGGAATAGCTAAATTCTACACTGACACTTCTTTTTTCCAATTAAATAGTAAGTTATATGCATACCACACTTGTAAATACACTACACAATGTAAGTACTACATATAATATACACATACATATACATATTCTAATAAACACACAGTGATAAACAGCCTGTGATAACACATGTACATACTAGTGGGGTTAAGTTTACGGTTACATGTTACAGGCTTTTACACATTGTATTTGGTTTACATGTGATTATAGGGTTTTCCATATTATATTCTGTTAGGCCTGGCAAAAATATTCACAATTTTATGTATGAGTATGATTAAAACTAAAAACTAAAAACAACGCATTGCTGAACTATCTGCAATAACATGTACCGTATTTTCCCGAGTATAAGTCGGACCAGCCAAAAAATGCATAATAACGAAGAAAAAAACATATATTTCACATATAAATTGCATCTGAGTATAAGTCGCACTCCCGACCAGTCTATGAAAAAAAGTGTGACTTATAGTCCGGAAAATACAGTAACTATATTGCAGTTCAGGCCCGTCAACAGAAATTTGGGGGCCTTGGGTAAGAAGCCTCACAGTGGCCCCCCTCTAATATAAATTAATAGGAAGAGGGTCCAATTCTGCCCCTCAAAGCCTGGGGCCTGGGACAGCAGACCCCTTTGACCCCCCCCCCGTCGACTCCCCTGTTACAGTGAGAGTTACACGTTAGATACTGCATTGTGTCCGGGTTGTGTGTTATAACAATTTGTTATGCAGTTAAAATAAAGATTAGAATATTGCAGAATTTAAAAAAAATCAATTTACCAGGCATAACAGAAGTTTTCAGTAATACTAGCCTCTATGAATGAAGTTGTTAATGGTCCTGCGCACAGTGTTTATAATAAGTCTGCGCCGTGCTGTGCGCATCTAATTCTAAAGCGTTTTATAGCGTCTGATATTCAGGAAGCGCGCGTTAGGATGCTAGTCGTTGTTATCCCTTACCGTCACTGCAAAACTCCGGCGTCTGGGAGTTGTGAAAAGCGCTTATAAACTCGCCGCGGTGAATAACTAGGACGTTCGCAGTGCACGAGGTAAGCGAGGAATAACTTTGGACCACTGCAAATTGTAAATGCAAATGAACTAGTTCTGTTTTTCGTGTTTTGAAGAGGCACCTTTGAAGTAATGTAAAACGTGCAGCGCTCACAGTGTCACAGACGTCCTCTCCGCAGTCAGCTGTACGGAGCAACAGTCAGCGGAGATAGTGCTGAGGTGTGGATGTCCCGGAGGTCTTATGCTTCTGTGTGTATATGTGTGCGCGCGTATATATGTGTGTGTGTGTGTGCATATATATATGTGTGTGTGCGTATCGGGGCGGAAGAGGACGGAGCTCGCGGCGTCGTGTCCTTGTCAAAGCCATTTACACAAGTCACATTGGGCCCCTCGCTCCCTCTCGCCCCCCCTTCCACGATACGGCTCTGAGGGACCGCGGGGCCCTTAAACTGTTCAGCGAAAGAAACATCAGCAGCATTTAGACGGCTATTACGTACACGTACAGGCGTTTTTTGCTTAGCTCCAGGAATACGCAGGAGACAGGCAAAAGAGTTAAGATTAGAGACAAAAAAAAAAAAAAAAAAAACCTTAGAAGGAATGTATGCAAAGGTCCAAGTAGTTAAAAATGAAGAAAAAAAAAAAAAAAAAAAACAGCAGGGAAAAGCAAATAAATTTTGAGATATCAATTTGAAAATTCTCCTGTGTATTACTGACTCAGTTACAAGAAAAAAAAAAAAGTTGCTGCTGTCTTTTCATAAGGAAATAAGATCAATTATGCATAAAACAATTCAAACGGCACGTATTTTGGAGAGACAAACATTTTAGGTAACATTTTTAAGGGAATTTCAAAGATTTTTTTAGACTAAACATGCTGCGATATATTAAAATAAATTCTGTGTCATTCTCTGAGCTTTTCTCGTAGGTTCTAGTATAAAGAAGCGCTATGTAACTTTTCAGGTTACACAGTATGGCATTAAACCTATCTCCATGAAGACAAGCAGGTGACGTTACCAGGCCACGTCACAGGTCTGTGGAGAGGCGAGCTCGCTCATAGTAATAGATGTTTTTTGCTTTCTTTCTCTTTAATTTCTTTCTTTTTTTTGCTATGACAAATTGTATTGATTGAATAATGGAACATAGATATTTAATGACATACTATGGAACATTCCAGGAAAACTGGTGATAGACAAGCAAGCGACGGATCTCTCCCCAGGAAAGTTCCATAATCTCCCTTTAAACATAAAAATGTAGACAGCTGCCTTCAATTAATGTAGATTTAGTGAAATTATAAAGTACTGTAATGTGCAGATTTGTGCTGAAGGGGATAAAATCTAGATTTAACCACAGCATTTATCTGCTTGTCAAACATTGCAAGGTTGGTGGCTGTAGGGCGGAGGTATTTTTGAAAAGAGCTCATGTCAAACTGAAAATTAGAAGACATGCTTGGTTAAAAAAACAACAATTTCTGTTTTGGACTCATTCAAATGAAAAACATTCATAGCTAACTGAGCCTTGACGTCATCAAAGCATTTCAGCAGGGGTGCCAGGGAGCTGTTATTAATTTTCTTGAGCAGCAAATAGATTTAGGAATCACCAGCTTAAAAGTGATATGATATCCTATGTTTTTTTTAATTAAATTTAACTCAACGGCAGGAAGTACAAAGAAAACAGGATCGGCCCAAGAATAGAGCCCTGGGGAACTCCAGAACACAGGGAGATCTGTGAGGAAAAGGAGTCCCCAAGTTTTACAGTAAAGGACCTGTCTGACAGAAGGACCTGAATCACTCTAGTGCCGTTTCCATGACACCCACACAGTGCTCCAAGCGGGGTAACAGAATTGTGTGGCCCACTATGTCGAAAGCAGCTGTGACATCTAAAAGCAAAAGAACAGCTGCATTACCAGCATCAGTAAATAAAAACAAATCATTGAAGACCTTAAAAAGCGCAATTTCTGTGCTTTGTAATGACTTGTAACCTGACTGAAAAACCTCCATGACATTGTGGTTCTGCAAAAATGACAGCAGCTGAACAAAGACCGTTTAAAAAAAAAAAATCTTTGACAAAAATATCTTTGCGTTTTAGGGTTGAGATTAGCCAGCATGTAGTTCGGTGGCGTAGCAAGCGATGATGATGCTGAAACCGATGGTCTCCAAACTGCTCAGCAATTGGGACCAGCCTGGTGCCGACAGGTGACAGGGAGCACCTGAGGTCTCAGACACGGCTCATAATCCTGGGTTAAGCAGCTGAGGAGACGAGCAGGGTCCGGGGAGAAATGCATCCAGGTCTTTAGCCTTACGTCACGTCGCACAGAAGTGGGTCAAAGAAAGTTTTAGTCCCCCCGTTACCGCATTCCGTATATGATTCCACATTGGCTTCGGTCATAAGCAGCTCACGGCATTCGCACGCAAGCACGGACATGACAAAAAACATATCGGTGATTGGAGAGCCGAGCGGCACGGCAAACGCACTCGCCTCAGTAGGCAAGATGGCGCCTCAAAAGCGAAATGACCCAAAACCTCAGCATTGAAAAAACAATCATGGATTTGCCTGTAGTGTCTCCTCTAACATTTTTGCATTAGGAGCTTTTACAGGTGTGTGTGTGTATGTGTCTAACCTGTAGTGGAATCTACACACACACACACACACACACACACGCAAAGAGACATGCAAATAGTTGGGACTGTATATGTAAGGCTGGTTTATTTCAGGTTTCCAGGTCACGGGGTCACTGCAGAGTCAAGGGCTTAGGGACTCAAGACGCTCAACAATGGAGACTTCTGAACAAGACTTTTATTAAAATGAAATTCATCTTATTTATTAATATTACCCGGAGCTGAAAAAAAAAAAAAAAAAAAAAGACTACTGAAAGTTTGGTTAATTTAATGTAAATTTTCAACAGCTTTTGGCTTAACACATCACATCACTTGTATATGAAATATTATTACAATTTGAGTACTTTTTATTTAGGCCTGTTCACATAATGGAAGTTATAAATGTGCACTTGGCAACACTTTATACTTTGAATACAGCGAAACAACGCGAGGTAAGACATAACCCCAGCTCCTGTAACACCTAACTGGACTACTAGTTACAAGTTGTTAGGCTTACAGGTCGTTACATATAGTTGCACAGTGTCTAAAAATTATGAAAAATTATATGTAACAGGTAGATTCATAACTGATCCAAAACTACAATCAAGATCACAATTACAAATCATTGTATCACTTAGAGACACAGTACCAGTCAGTTCATTTAATGGTTTTTTTTTGTCTTTATTTTCATGGCTATTTACATTGTAGATTCTGAAGGCGTCAAAAGTATGAATGAACACATATGGAATCTATGACTAATGACTAATGACAATGACTAAATATCTAAAATAACTCAAAACACGTTATTTTAGTGAAGTGAAAACCATTTCAGGAGACTTCATCAAGAAACTCACTGAGATAAGGCCGAGGGTTTGCATCGCTGTCGACAAACCAAAAGGGTGGCTACTTTGAGGATTTGATTATAAAATATAAATCATATTTTTTATTGAAGTAACAGTGCTCTTACTTGAGTAAAAGTTGTGGTTACTCTTCCCGCTGTGAGTAAGTCTGCAAGCGACAAAAGCTTTATATCGACAATATGAAATGATTGTGTTTCGTTCGCTGTTCCTTCAGATATGATTTAGTTTGTCTCATTTTGTGTCTCTCCTTTGAAAATGCCAAATTTTGTGCATTATTTCATGTTTTGTTCTTCAAATTACATTAAATTACACATCCCAGCAGTTACTCTTTAAGTTACTCTTGTTTGGGTTGTCGTTTTCCCAAATACGACTTTGTGTTTCTACTCAAGTAATATTATTTTGAAGTAACGCTACTCTTAATTGAGTTACGTTTTTGGCTACTCTACCCACCTCTGATTATTATACTTTTATGCTAGTAACTCCTATTTTAGCTCTTTCTCTTAACTAAACGTCCTTAATAGAATTGCACAGCACTAGTTTGTCCTTTGCGGCTAGCTAGCTCCCTGATGCAGCAGTCTACTCTCCGCTCGCTGTGTCCTCTCCGCTGTGTCCTCTCCGCCGTTACCTCCGCGTCCTCCTTGCACTCCTCCGTTCTTCGCGCCCTCGGGGAACATTAGCGGCTCGGGACTTCTCTCTCTCCCCCCTCTCTCTCCTCTGTCAAACTCTGAGGCGTGAAACCGGAACCGTGGCCGATTCAGCAAGTCTTTCGACACACACACACACAAAAGTCTTCTCCTTTGCCAAATTTAGCCCGTTCGCAGTTCCACCTTGGCTCGTCCCCTCCTCCGTCCCTCCTCCGACCCTCCTCCCTCCTTCTCCGCTCTGCTCTTTCTTTCTTTTTCTGTTCTTGCTGAATCTGTCCCCTGTCAATATACGTCCTCTGCTTTGATCACTTACTCGGGCTGTGAAAATAAAGTCAGGGGTGAGGGTGCAAAAGGAAACTAAGGACAACTTAAAGGTTCTATGTTCTTTGATTTTTTTTGGGCTATTATTATAAAAGCCGAAAACAAAGTATTAACATGTTTTATAAGTCCCCCCTCCCGTTGCTCTCGGCGACAAGTCACTCCCCCTGTGCTGCCACAACTATCTATCTACCACTGTCTGTTTTGTATCATGTTTTTGTATATTTATGGAGAATTGTCCTGTGGGAGCATGGGTGATGTAGGCCTGTGGGCGGAGCATTGCACAAAATCTTACAGCTAACCGTAAGAAGGGTTCGAATAGACCCGGAGAGATCGCTAGATTACTCAAACATGCATGGATATGGATGACATCTGAAACCTCTTCAGGCATGTTTTGATGAACAACGTTACAGTATAACATGGTAGAAAGTTTTTTTAAAAAAAGCAGAGTTTGCATAATACGCATCTATATTTATTTGATCTTCCTCCTGATTTGTCACACTGCATGATGTCATCGGTTGATCCAGGAAGTGCTCATCTGAATGTTTAACTTATGCAAACTAAGTTAACTATTGTCTTTTGCGCTCAGAAGTGAATTGCTCTAATCATTTTGCGTACAAATACACGGAGGCGACGTCACAAAATTCTATCCATGAATTTCAGAGTGATGAAAAATTTGAAATGTTGCCATAGCAATTAAGAAAAAAAAAAAAAAAAATTCTATCGGTTAATTAGTCCAAAATGGCACTTATAAAGAGGAAACAAAATCCCATGTATTGTCGTAATTTATAATATTGATGAGGGACTCGTAAAATTATAATTAATAAGTTTAATATGTAGGATATGTTTGTTGAAATATTATTTTAAACAGGCTTTACCCATTTTTGTCATCTCAAAATGCGACTGCTGTGGGCTATCGGCATCTAATTAGCATGGTCTGCTGTTAGCATGCTATTTGTTGTTAGCATTAGCGTGACGGCAAAACTCCACTGTGGCCTCTGTAGCCAGTATAATATAATAACATATATAGAGCCTTTAATTTCAATGTGGTTTTGCTTCTTGTGAAAACTTTATGATGTACCAAAGTGAGATTTTCAAAGTCTTGAGTGATTTGTCACCAGTGTTGTCTTTCACGGAGTTGGCGTAAACAACACGTAGCAATTATCGCAGCTTCATTAATTTACCTCCTCTACCCCAGCCACTTTCTGTCTTTCAACCCCCCTCTCAAACTCCCTGTCTACCAAACCATTTAAGCCTAATTGCTGCTCTGCCCATGACTAATGAGCAAGGCGAAGGGAAGACAGGTAGCTACCGGGAGCAGGGTTGGAAGAAAGAGGGAGATATCTTCAAAAACAAGAAACAAAAAGTGAGTTGGTTTGCCAGGACGCTCAGGGAAAGGTACAGGTAAGTCTTTTTTCTGCCAACGGGATGAGGAACGCTTGGTAAAAACAGATTGAATTTGACTCTGGGCACGGGGCTTGTAAGGAGTCTCCAAACAGCAAAGGTGCATGGAAAGTTTGTATTCAACATCTGAAAGCTCACGACTACCGCTTCCCAAAGGAACAGATTGCAAAAGCACATGAGAGAAAGAATTATGATTTGGTTTCACAAATTAGCTGTTTCACTGTTAAGATTCCAAAAGTATTAAAGATACGTTTGATTTGTTAACTTTTTCGACTGTTTGAACATTGAGTAAGTGAAGTAGCTCCTTCTGTAACTTGAACTAGAAACTACATATCTTGTCTGGGACCACGATTTTATGGAATTTGGCAATGTAAGAGCGAAAGTGACTTCTGTCGCGGTTGGCCGTTTGGTTATTAGCAACATTATCTTAACAAAGCATTCAATTTATTTTTTTATTATTTTTTATTTATTTATTTATTTCGAGCACATGCATCAAAGACACTTAATGCACATTTCACATTTTTTTCTTATTTAAGCTCAAAAAGGAGTGGGAAGAAGAAAACTTATTAAATCCCACCCCTATCTTCGATTAGGACATAACTTAAATGCTTTGTTTAAGCTTCCTATTCGGTTGAAAAAAGGGGAAAAAAAAAAAAAAAGAATATAAATATATATCAATCACTTACAGTTGGAATGTAATGGCCTTCAAATGGGCAAATGGTATTTATGATGTTATTGTATTTATTCCACCCCGCCCACTTTTGCCGTAAATGAGACTAAACCGTGCGTTCTTTGCGGTGGCACATCCGGTTAAGTGGGAATCCCACTCATTTCAATGGAGAATTTGGAGAAAAAATATGCCAAAATATGAAATAAAGTAGGTTTATTTGTGTAAAACGTTCTATGTTCATGTGCACCAACAAGTCAACACTGCGCCGGTTCTATAGGAGTCTTAAAAACAGCTCTGTAGTCCCTATAGAACTTATTTGCTGTCAAGAACCGCAGCCCCATGCAAAATAATACTGCTACTTCCAGAATAAAGTGACTAGTACAGATTTTCCACTTGATGTTTGTTGATTTTGAAGTTCGAGGTTGTGATTGTTACCTGGGTTTCTGATTAGCAATTCTGAAATCAAATAATGCCTGGATTTAAATTTACCATTAAGAAAATCCGAGCATGAACACCTTGAGGAGAACCTGGTCCCTTTTCTCTAATAGATACAGTTACCAGAGGGATGCCAGCGTCCCTTCCCTTGATGGATACACATATGAGTGGGTGGTGCCTTCTCTCTGATGGATATTTTGATGAATACCTGAAGAAGCAAATGAACAATTACATGAAGGATGGGGTTGTATGATGGACTGTTAAAAAAAAAACCTGAATGAAGAGTGGTACAGTCCGTTGAACACCTAAAGGAGAGCGTGGTAACTTCTCTCTGATTGGCAGTCAGAAGAACATCGTAAGGAATGAAATGGAAAAGAAATGGTTTGAGAGGGGAGTTAAAGAAGCAATTTTTGTTAGGAAAGACAATCCTTCTTTGAACAGGAATGGGGGCCTTAGACATCATCTATCTCTTATCCATAACTCCATCCTCAGACCTAAATCAAAACAAGGAAAACACACTTAGAGTAGCTCATTAGACCTAGCCAACAAACAGAAACTGTAAACAATAGGTGTGTTAGTTTCAGTGTAGTTAGCTCCTCCCTTCAGATAGATATAAGGCAGTGTCCACCAGTAATTCGACCAGAACTGAAGAAGCAGCTTGGATGAGCAGCGAAACGTTTTCACTCCTACAACTTTTTGTCCAGTTGACAGATTTGAATTTTTTTTTTTTTACTATGGATCAACCTTCTCTCTGATGGACAGTTAGAGGAACATCTTAATGTATCTGATTTCTATACTTTCACTATATTTGACAGTTAGATAAACACCTGGATGAGTATTTGGTATCTTCTCTCTGGACATTGAGAGGTATCTTCTGTTTGGTATCTTCTCTCTGGCTGCTTCTTTCACGTTGATGGACAGTTAGAAGATGATCTGAAGGAAGCGTGGTACAGTCAGATGAACACCTGCAGGACACAAACTGGTCCCACACTCACATTTCAGGACTATCTCATTTCACCTCCTGCTCTCCATCAAAGGCTGATCTTCTCACGTCTTTCCACTTCCACTGACTTCTTTGTCCTCCATTATGCTTTCATCCATCCGGTTACTCGTCTGTTTATTCTCTTTCTCTTGAGCCTGTCACAGAAGCCTCACCCTCTCTCAGAAGATTTAATACCATTGTTACGTTTACAGTATGATATCGTGAACGCTGTTTTTTGTTGTTTTTTTTCTCCTTAAACTGCTGTAAAATACTTAAGGATATTAATGGCGACTCATTTTTAGTTTAGCTGTATTCCGAGCAGCCCTCTCCTCACCTGTCACCTTGCAGTTGTAACCTACCCACGAGGCATAAGCGCAGACCACATTCATTTAAAAGAGGGGACAATTTCCAAAGCTGGTCTAGCCCTGTGTCTTTGTTCTAGTCATGCTTGATTAAACATCAAAATAGTGCAAATAGTGGGGTAGAGTTTCATGGGTATAAAAAAAAGATGTACCATTAAAGCCTCAGTATGGAACTTTTTTCGCCAAAAACAAGTTTAAGTAAAAGTATGGGGTTTTTTTGCATTTTGGTTGTTTTTATTGCACTGAAAAACGGAGAAAAACATGCGTCCTTACTGTGAGCGGGCTTGCGTCTCCACAAACCCGACTCTTATTTGGCTTGTTTCCGTGGAATTCCTGGAGTTCCTTTGGCTATAATATGCACGATTCCGCATAAAACTCCGAAGTGGAATCGTGCAGTTAACTTTTCACCACCAGAAGGTCATTTTAGGTTAATCCAAAAAGTACTTTTAACACTATACTGCCAACTAGGGTTGTCATGTGAAAAATAAAAATAAAAATTGTACTTTTGTGCTCTTCTACTAGTTCTGATACATAGCAAGATCATTCTAAAACTATTTTGGAAAGGCCAAATTGTGTTGTTTTTGTTTTTCAGTGTTGAGTATCTACTTTCAATACTAGTTTCGGTATCTATGTGTCCGAGTTTCGATCCTCTTGAAATCCCTCCTGCCAACACTGCAAACTTGAAATTGTATTGGTCTAAACTAGCTATTATCTGGATGTATTTATAGATCATAAGGCCTAGCATACATCCATTGGCATGTCTTATAGCCCCCAGTGTATTAGCAACAAGCTCTGAACTGTTACCCCAACCCTTATTGTGCTGCTGCTGACAGACAACAGTGCAACGCCTTAGACAATGCCACCTGCCAGTTTCCGTCACTGTAATTATAGCTATGTGCTTGCAATGCCCGAGCGCGTGTCTTGGTATCGGTGCTAGGATCCACTGGAGGAGGAGGAGGAGGCATCATTCTTGTCGCGGAGCCCGGCCGAAGTCACGCGGGCTGGGTTGTGTGTACTGTTAAGTGTGGCCCCAGCTGTCTCCTTATAGCTTCAACAATGGGCTACGCTAACAAAGACGTAGCCTTCACTGTCATGTGATAGTGTGGTGTGCAGGCTAACGCGCGCGCTGTCAGATGATCTATTGTGCTCCGGGTGACGCGCGCTAACTTTACCCGCGGACACTGCCAAAGGAGACTTTTGGTTCGGGTTATTGGTCAAACTGTGTTCACTACGGACATCAACTTTAGCAGCTATTGACTTTAGCTCTATTTATACTGCATCTATCCTCAGTGCACCAACAGATTGAAATGCCAAAGTTAAATGGCTTGTACCTGATTTTTACTGTCTTAAGTTAAAACCACGAAAAACAACTAGTTTCGACTGGCGGCAAGGAGTCTATAAGTACTTTTCACAACTTCCAGAGGGAGTATTGTCGTCACGTTAAGGTTAACAACAACTAGCATGCTAACAACACACTTCCTGGTTCACGGACAATAAAAACGCTTAATGATTAGATGCGGCACATAGCAGTACCAATTTGACTTCAAGAGAGGCTTTTACAATATATCTGTGTGTGCAAAACAACTTTTACTTTATTAAATGAGCCCCTCTAAAGAAAAGTGATTTTTTTTTTCCTATTCTCAGGAATGAATCGCTTTTGGGTAACTTTAAACCATGAAAAAAATGTATAAAAAGTTCAAAAAGTCAGGATAATGTAGAATATAGTATCCTTAAAGGTCCTATATTACGCAAAACTGACTCTTGTGAGCTTTTAGCCATGTTGTAATGTTACTTCATCAAAAACATACCCCCAGTTGTGTTTTGTTACATTCACATGTTTGAGTAACCCTTTATTATTAGATCTCAAAAGCTAAAAATGCTCTGTTCCACTTTGTGATGCCATGAAGTGGTTGTATTCAAGTTAACAGCTACCTTTTACCTTTTATTTAGTAGAGATGGGCAATTCCAGGGCTGAAATTATCCAGATTATTTTATTGAAGGGGTAAAGAGTTTAAAAACACAGTGGAACGCTTCCTGTATTACCACATGACATCACAAGGTGGAACAGAGTGTTTACGGTTTGAGAGAAGAACTCAGCCTAAATATGCAAGGTTTGTGTGTTAAATATGTGTAAATGAAACGAAACACAACTCCAGGTCTGTTTGTGATGAAGAAACAACATTACAACATCGATCAGAAAACAGAGTAATATGGGCCCTTTAACTTCGCTCAAGCTTAGGTTCTAGCGAAAATCTGTGTTTTTTGATACTCTTGTTCTCTCGTTCAGTGTTGGTAATTGTTACTCGGACAATGCAATGAAGCAAGTCACAAAACTGTCTGAGAGGCAGATGAGATGTGTGGAGAGCGGAGACAGGAGACAGAGGGGGCAGACACGCAGACGCGATCCCAGGACGCGGGCCCTTCCTCCGGATCACATGGACCACAGACACTGGGCCTATGTGGAAGGCTTTGTCTCCGTGAGAGTGAGATCAGGGAGATGGACAAAAGGACAGCACACAGAGGAAACATATTGGACATGTCCTGGAGGAACCTTCGGTCTGCTCTGGCCATAAGGGAGATCAGAGCAACATGGTTCAATGGGTCACCTCTTTAAATTAAGTTAAAGGGCCCATATTACGCTACTTTCTGATCTATGTTATAATGTTGTTTCCTCATCACAAACATACCTGGAGTTGTGTTTTGTTTCATTCACACATGTTTAACGCTCAAACCCTGCATATTTACTCTGAGTTCTTCTCTCAAACAGAAAGCACTCCACTTTCTTTTCCACCTTGTGATGTCATGTGGTAATACAGGAAGTGCTCCACTGTGTTTTTAAACTCTATACACCTTCAGACCTGGAATTTCCAATCTCTACTGAACAAAAGGTAAAAAGGTAGCTGTTAACTTGAAAACTACCACTTCATGACATCACAAGGTGGAACAGGGCATTTTGAGTTTTGGAGATGAAGCCAGACTAATAATAAAAGGTTACTCAAACATGTGTGAATGAAACAAAACACAACTCCAGGTCTGTTTTTGAGGAGGTAACAGCACTATAACATGGCTTATAGCTCACAAGAGTCAGTTTCACATAATGTACCGTATTTTCCGGAGTATAAGTCGCACCAGCCAAAAAATGCATAATAATGAAGAAAAAAAACATATTTCACATATAAATCGCATCTGAGTATAAGTCGCACCCCCGGCCAAACTATGAAAAAAAATGCGACTTATAGTCCGGAAAATACGGTAGAACAATTTTAGATAGTTAGATTTTAGTGTCAGAAAAGGATTAGTTTTAATATTTCAGTAATGAGAATATGTTTGGCAGTGGTGCTTGTTACTTTGGTGTTGTGGGTTCGCTTCCCTGCCGATCATTTACTGAATGTCTCTACCCTCTCCGTCCCCATTTCACACGACAACTTTTCTTTTTTTAAATTCAAATTGTCTTTTGGCGATTTTGCATCAGCTGGGATCTTGTTCCCATTGTCCTTTCTGTTTGTTTCTTTTTCTTATTATTGTCAAAAATATCCACACATTTAGTCCTACTTTTACTCCTCAGTATTTACAAATTGCCAATTGGGCGACAGTAGCTCAGTTGGTGGAGTGTTTGTCGGTTCGAATCCTGCTCTCGACATAAACATCGAGTCAGATCCACTGACCCACAGGTTGGCGGTGTGATTCCAGCTCCCACAAATTAATACTGTCGTTGTGTCCTTGGGCAAGACACTTAACCCACCTCGCCCCTAGCGTCTGCGTACACTGGTGAATGGGTTGAGTGGTTCCTTGACGTAAAGCGCTTTGAGAGCCTTGAAGGTGGAAAAGCGCCGTATAAAAATGTGACCATTTACCATTTTACCATTTGCCAGCTGGCTTAGAAGTTGTGACCCTAGCTGCCAATTGGTTTTAGTTTGCATATTGTGACAGATCTTATTTCAAGCTAAATTATCTTGAAACCTGTCACAATCAAATGAAAAATTCTAGGTCTTATGGGTGTGATGATGTTAGCATATTTCTGGCTTTCGCATCCGCCAGCTGATTTCAAACATGGATACCCTTTCTTTTTTTTAAATTCAAATTGTCTTTGGGCGATTTTGTATCAGCTTGGATCTCGTCCCCATTGTCCCCTCTGGGCTTTTATATTTTTTGTTACTGTCAAAAAAATCCACATATTTAGTCCTACTTTTAGTCTGCAGTAATTACTATTAATGTAGTTTTTGTAAGTAAAAAGTAGCAACAAAACCCTAGTCAATAAACATGATCTGAATGTGAGTTTTCACATTTTTTATATGGCGTTTCCACCTTCAAGACACTCAAAGCACTTTACATCACGGCACCACCCACCCAATGACATTTATATCGAGAGCGGGATTCGAACCATCAACCTTCCGATCAGTGGGCAAACGCTCTACCAACTGAGCTACCAAGTACTAATTTTATGTCGAATTCAGTCCAAACAGTTTTTTTCACCAGCAGAACGCCAACATGAATAGTATTTCGCCTACAATTCCCTGTGTAACGTCTCAGTCATCCAGGTAAGTTCCATTGCGAAAGAAAATTGAATTATTTTAAATTAGTCAAATTCTGAAGGTTTTGGCTTTTCAAAGAGGTATAGCATGTCCGTATATAACCTAAATATGTAAACATTGTAGTTAGGTCTTCATTATATGGCTGCTAACAGAATCCCAATTTAAGTAGTGATTTTGGAAACCCGCAGAAACGCATGGTACAGCCTCGCTTTAAGAAGGCCCCAAAGGACAGTGAGGGGACATTTGATTGTTGCCACGTCGCTGCTTGTGTTTTCCTGCCAGGTCTGATGGGCTGAGAGAGAGAGAGCGAAAGATAGATAGAGAGAGAGAGAAAGAGGGGAAGAGGAAGCAGATGCTCAGGAGCTGGCACTCAAACGATATGTCCACTCCCCCCCTCCTCTCTCCCTCCACCCTCCACCCTCTCCAAAACATGAAAGAGTTCCAGTATTGTCCTCATGTTCAAAAAATACTGCGGCCGACAGCGCGTTGGTCTCAAGGCTGTGCCGAATGCCGCTAAAATGGACAAACTATAGCGGGCTGAAAGAGATCCAGCTGAGCGATAAACTGAATACTGCGTGAAGAGCAGTCGATCGATATCCACTTGACCAAAAAAACCAAAAGCATATGATACGGAGGAGTGAGACGGCAAAGACAATGCACGGAACCTTGTACATTTGGATGGACAGAAAAACAAGAATTGAGCAGACATTTCACACCTGAGACTTGTAGGAAGGGGAGGGAGTGGAGTTGTATCGAAAATCAGATACCAATCGATTCTAAAACTAGTATTTAAACTAGGTACTCATTTGAGCAATACTGAAAAAGTCACATTCACAGGACAGAAATGAACCTTTCCTGAAGCTTTAGAATGATCTTGAGCTGTATCAGAACAAGTATAAGACACATAGACTAGTACACGCCAATAGACCACTATGGAACCTACTGGACGACTGAGGGACTACACAGATATAAGACCATATGGTAATAGAAAAGAAAGTAAAATCATATTC
>KN487098.1:10201-24324 GCA_000787095.1 Periophthalmodon schlosseri
CAGGGGCAGCGTCTGGAAGAGCAGAGTCTGCAGGAGGAGAGTCTGCAGGAGCAGAGTCTGCAGGAGCAGAGTCTGCAGGAGCAGAGTCTGCAGGATGAGCGTCTGCAGGGGCAGCATCTGCAGGACGAGTGTCTGCAGGAGCAGAGTTTGCAGGACGAGCGTCTGCAGTGGGGGTATCTGCAGTACATGCGTCTGCAGGAGCAGAGTCTGCGGGACGAGCGTCTGCAGGGGCAGCGTCTGCAGGGGCAGCGTCTGCAGGGGCAGCGTCTGCAGGGGCAGCGTCTGCAGGGGCAGCGTCTGCAGAGGCAGCGTCTGCAGAGGCAGCATCTGGAGCAAAGCCTGAGAGGATCAACGAGATGAAAAATCACTTTTGAATATTATTCACTGCTGCCTTCAAATGTTCAACCAGCTCCTCCTCCTCATGACACATGGGTGAGTCCGGGCCTTAGATCAGATCTCGTTTAAAGACACAAACACATTTATTCATTGTTACAAACCTGTTCTGTCTTTGTTCATGCAGAGGGTGTGGCTCACAACAGTCTGATGTTTAAAGGAGTGGTCATTATCCCGTTGTCTGCCTGGTTTCTGTTACAGACTTAAATTGTCACTGTGCACAACAGCAGCGGCTCATTCCAGTCAGAGGGACAGTCGACTCCAGCATTTCCAGCGTAATGTAATCTCTATGAGGTTTATGCTCAGTGGAGCTAAAATTACAGGGAGCGGAATCAAGGTCTGAACATTAATAACAGACCAATCAGGCGCCTTCTTTCCCCAAGGTCGCAAGGCACGGTTCGTTCGGGACTGTGGCCCGGTGTTGGGACTGAGGCCCGGGGTGTTGGGACTGTGGGTCGGTTGGAGGAGGTGGGCCAAAGGACAGCCCGGTTGCTCATGCACGTGCACACACATTTCTGTTTCGAGCCCTGTGTTGTGGCTCGTTCAGTTGTGCAGGTGTGAGTGGGGACCATTGTGTTTGAGCTCGGCTCTGTGCAAAAGGCCAAGAGTGAATGTGACCTTAAACTTTAATCTGAGTTTTGTTTTAACACAATCTGACCATAAAGAACTGACTTATCTGAACAGGTGAGCTGATTTGTGCTGTTAAACAAGTCCCTCACAAATAACATTACAGTCACAAGCTAGCTAGCATTAGCATTAGCCAACAGTTTTTCAGTGAGTCACTCTCACCTTTTTTGGTCAAATTAAACTCCTAAACAGGACCATGAGCTTGGACTGACCACAGGCTCCTGAACATGAACTCTTTAAATACAATTTGGATTTTTTTGTGAGTTTTCAGACTGTTTAAAAACTTTTTTGACAGTGTGTTTGCTAATGTGACCATTGTGTCACCATGGTAGCTGTACGTTCATAACTGAACACCCCAGAGATCCACATGGAACACCCCAGTGTCTGTAACATTCAACCTCATCTGGGGACCAACGCTGTGGGTCACACTCCTCATATGTATACAGTCTGTGGGAGGACCTATGACCTATGACCTAGGGCCTAGGACCTAGGACCCTCCTCCAGACCTGAGCCTGCTCCTGTCAGGAGCACCTGGCTGTAGTCTCACCTGCCCAGCTTTTGTCCTTCTCCTCCAAAAGCTTTGAAGGCGACTTTGGGTTTGACAAAGTCCTCGTCCCTGTGGTCCTCCATGTCCAGATTCACCTGACCTCCTCTGGCCCTCTGCCGCAGCTCCAGAGGAATCTCCCTGAGAAGAGCGAGGGAGATGGAGAGGCGGAGAGAGAGGGTGAGAAAGAGGAGAGACAGAGAGGAGAGGGGGAAAGAGGAGAGGGAGAGAGAGGAGAGAGGGACAATGAGGAGAGAGGAGAGAAAGAGAGGAGAGGGGGAGAGAGGAGAGACAAAGAGGAGAGGGAGAGAGGAGAGGGGGATGACAAAGATTAGTGATGCGGTCAGTGATGTGATCAGTGATGAGGCCAGTGATGCGGTCAGTGATGTGAGACTCACCCTCTGCGGATGGCCTCCAGGAAGCCGGCGTTCCCAGGGTCACTATAGTTCCGCAGCTCTCCATTGTCCAATATAAGACAGAACATAGAACACACATGTGAACCTGAGACAGAACATAGAACACACACATGAACCTGAGACAGAACACACACGTGAACCTGAGACAAAACAGAGAACACACACATGAATATAAGACAGAACATAGAACACACATGTGAACATGAGACAGAACATAGAACACACACATGAACATGAGACAGAACAGAGAACACAACCTGAGACAAAACAGAGAACACACACATGAATATAAGACAGAACATAGAACACACATGTGAACATGAGACAGAACAGAGAAGGCGTGTCTCTCTCCTCTGTACTCTATAGCAGTAGTGGTAGTAGTCGTAGTAGTAGTAGTAGTAGTGGTAATAGTAATAGCAGTACTCACATCTTGCTGGTGACTGTTGGCGTGTCTCTCTCCAGCCACATATGCAGACTCCTCCTCCGGCGCCGCTCCAAGACGATAGCCTCCGCCCACAAACGCCTGGGACAGAAACGAAGGTTGTGAGGAAATACTGCAACTACAACTGTACTTACAAGAACTCCATGTACATCTACAGCTCTGATAAATAAACTAAACCACAACTACAAGAACTACATTTGCGACAGCTACAACACAAACACAAACACAAACATAACACTGCGATTCACCTGAACCTATGAAACACTGGTTCTCAAAGTGGGGTTCCCGGGCCGTGTGTTTGGGGTAAAACTGAGACAACAGTGAACATGGCTTGAATACTACTGTTTCGTCTGATACAAACCCAAACTAAACTAATAAAGACTATGAGAAATGAACCTTCCATCCTCATTTAGATAAGTTTAAGGTCTTTTTATTGTTTATTGTGATGTATTTTATTGTAACTGTGGAGACCGCAGGAGGTCCTTGGGATATTTTCATACTGATGAGGGGTCCCATGCCCCCAAAGGTTTAAGAACCCCTGCTGTAAAAATCATGTTCAAATACTCTGAAGAAAAAGTGCTAACCACAAGGACACCAGGTTACCCCTGAGCCCTTCTCCTCTCATCTGTGCCCTACTGCTGACCCCTCTCCTCTCACCTACGCCCTACTGCTTACCCCTGTATGACACCTCTCCTCTCACCTGTGCCCTAGTGCTGACCCCTGTATGACCCCTCTCCTCTCACCTGTACCCTACTGCTGACCCCTCTCCTCTCACCTGCACCCTACTGTTGGTCCCTCTCCTCTCACCTGCACCCTACTGCTGACCCCTGGAGCCCCGCTCCGGTCCAGGGGCACAGCTCCGTGCTCTCTGACCTCTGTATGACCCCTGTATGACCCCTCTCCTCTCACCTGTGCCCTACTGCTGACCCCTGGAGCCCCGGCCCGGTCCAGGGGCACAGCTCCATGCTCTCTGGCTCCTTTGAACAGATCTTCCACCACTTCATTTGGACTTTTCTTTTTAGGAGGTCCCACGATCTGCTGCCCACTGCGCTCGGAGCCGCCCGCAAAAAACCTGAAAAAGGAGAGAGAGTGCATATATATGAGTTTCAAATCCCTTTGTCCCGAGGGGCAGTTTTAACACATAGAGCAGTAAATACTATAAAAATAGGACAGCTCAAAGAAAAGTCTCAACAGGTCAGAGCCAGTGTCAGGGCAGTGTGAGTATCAGCCCTCAAGACAAAAGTGTCCCTCCTCTGTGTCCTGCAGGATCACAGCGGCCTCCATATCTGAATCCTTCTTATTTTACTTCTTTCTTACTCTGTACTAAGTCACTCCCCCTTCAGAGCACTATCACAACACAATCAGCGTGCATCGCCTCCTCCTTTTGCTCTCTGTGCTAAGTCCCTCCCCTTCAGAGCACTATTACAACACAAT
The DNA here is from genome assembly GCA_000787095.1 of Periophthalmodon schlosseri. Classification (NCBI taxonomy): domain Eukaryota; kingdom Metazoa; phylum Chordata; class Actinopteri; order Gobiiformes; family Gobiidae; genus Periophthalmodon; species Periophthalmodon schlosseri. Next base: position 14,058 of record KN487098.1, read on the forward strand.
CAGCTGCATCCCACTAATGAATCTACTGCACATCACATCAGGTTTGTCAAGTTGCTGAGTACAGTTTTGTATCATGTTTTTGTATATTTATGAGACTTGTCGTGTGGGAGCATGGGTGACGTAGGCTTGTGGGCGGAGCCTCGTACAGGCTCGCACTGCTAACTGTAAGGAGGGTTCAAATAGGGCCCAGGAGAGATCTCTAGATTACTCAAACAGTCATGGATGACATCTAAAACCTCTTCAGACATGTTTTTGAGGGAACTGTGTTAGAACATGGGAGAAAGATACAAAAATCCAGTTTGCAGATTACCTCCTCTTTAAAACAGAGGGAGAGGGGAGAGAGGGAGGGGAGAGAGGATGTATTCATCTAAACTGCAGGACTGATGAAGCAGCAGAAACATGAGAGAAACTAAAACAACACTCTGGAACATTCCCCGAAATGACAGCCCATTTTAACAGAGTCCTTTCACTCCTCTCATACAGTTTAGCTGCTGTTTGGAGTTTGACATAAACAAACATAACTACTGTGTTTTAATGAACAGCCGCTATAGGAATCCTCTTTAGACTAATGAGAGTGATGATAAAAGTGTGCCGACCTTTGACCCTCCTCTTCGTCGCTGTCGTCTTCGGCCTCGTGCATCAGGTCTCTGAAGGATGTCACTCTGGGCTGAGCGCTGATGGGGAAATATTAACAGATAAACACAACAGTCACAAATACACCACTTTAACTCTACACACACACACACACAAACACACGCACGCACGCACGCACGCACACAAGTACACGCACACATACGCACACACAAACTTTTGATTTTTTAAACCAGAGACCTGCAACCCAATGAACACGTGTGATTTAGAAGAGCTAATGTTTAACATGGGGATAAGGGTGGTGCTATGTTAATAGACACGTAAATATCACCACACCTGTAGTACATGTATATGGGGCTGCGCAGGGGCTGCGCAGGGGCTGCGCAGGGGCTGCGCAGGGGCTGCGCAGGGGCTGCGCAGGGGCTGCGCAGGGGCTGCGCAGGGGCTGCGCAGGGGCTGCGCAGGGGCTGCGCAGGGGCTGCGCAGGGGCTGCGCAGGGGCTGCGCAGGGGCTGCGCAGGGGCTGCGCAGGGGCTGCGCAGGGGCTGCGCAGGGGCTGCGCAGGGGCTGCGCAGGGGCTGCGCAGGGGCTGCGCAGGGGCTGCGCAGGGGCTGCGCAGGGGCTGCGCAGGGGCTGCGCAGGGGCTGCGCAGGGGCTGCGCAGGGGCTGCGCAGGGGCTGCGCAGGGGCTGCGCAGGGGCTGCGCAGGGGCTGCGCAGGGGCTGCGCAGGGGCTGCGCAGGGGCTGCGCAGGGGCTGCGCAGGGGCTGCGCAGGGGCTGCGCAGGGGCTGCGCAGGGGCTGCGCAGGGGCTGCGCAGGGGCTGCGCAGGGGCTGCGCAGGGGCTGCGCAGGGGCTGCGCAGGGGCTGCGCAGGGGCTGCGCAGGGGCTGCGCAGGGGCTGCGCAGGGGCTGCGCAGGGGCTGCGCAGGGGCTGCGCAGGGGCTGCGCAGGGGCTGCGCAGGGGCTGCGCAGGGGCTGCGCAGGGGCTGCGCAGGGGCTGCGCAGGGGCTGCGCAGGGGCTGCGCAGGGGCTGCGCAGGGGCTGCGCAGGGGCTGCGCAGGGGCTGCGCAGGGGCTGCGCAGGGGCTGCGCAGGGGCTGCGCAGGGGCTGCGCAGGGGCTGCGCAGGGGCTGCGCAGGGGCTGCGCAGGGGCTGCGCAGGGGCTGCGCAGGGGCTGCGCAGGGGCTGCGCAGGGGCTGCGCAGGGGCTGCGCAGGGGCTGCGCAGGAGGGGTTGTATAGGGGTTGTGCAAGGGTTGTATGGGGGTTGTGTAAGGGTTGTATAGGGACTGTATAGGGGTTGTATAGGGTTTGTATAGGGGCTGTATAAGGGTTATATAGGTGTTGTATAGGTGTTGTATAGGGGTTGTATAGGGGTTGTGTAAGGGTTGTATAGGGGTTGTATAAGGGTTGTATAAGGGTTGTATAAGGGTGGCATAAGGGTGGCATAAGGGTGGCATAAGGGTGGCATAAGGGTGGCATAAGGGTGGCATAGGGGTGGCATAAGGGTGGCATAAGGGTGGCATAAGGGTGGCATAAGGGTGGCATAAGGGTCAGTGGAGGTACACATGCTCAGAACAGGGGAACTGACCTGGGGCCAGTGGATCTGGACACAGAGGAGCCTCCTTCAGGCTGTGGAAGTGTGACGATATCATCCTCATCTGCTCCGTCCTCAAAGAAACTGGCCAAGGCCAACTGAAGAGACGAAGGATAAATACAAGAGATACAGAGTCAAATACAAGTACAGACACTACAACATGAACACCAAACTACTGTGAGCACCAAGCAGGGCGAGCTGAGGGGGTGAGGCAAAGGTCCACCACCTGCTCGGCTCCATGGAGATGCTACTGTCTGGCCTGCAATGGTCCACAATGTGGCATTGAACTTATCCATCTCCATGGACACAAGCAGGTGATGCTCCTAGACCAAATTACAGCTTAGGTCTGTGGAGAGGGAATTTGGAGCAATGACAGTTGTAGTATCTCAAACTTTTCACACAAAGTACTACCAAAGAAAGATCTGGTTTTCTGTGTACCATTAAAAACTCAGTGTGCCCTCAGAGCCACAGAACCGTCTCAGCAGCGAACGAGGGGCTAACGGCTCTGCCACTGGCTCCAGCACAGAGGCCTGGTACCGCACACAGCTCGGTCTCTCTGACGTGTGGTTTCGTTTCATTCTTGAGGCTAACTGATGCTAACTGCGGCTAACAGTCTGACAGAGAAACCTAAACCCGAACTGCCCAGGTCCCGGTCTAAGATGGAACCGAACAGCGCCTCTGGACCGGGACCGAGTCCCGGCGCGGCTCCAGGTAAAGTCTGAGCCGTGTCTGAGCCGCGGAGCTCCGGGGCCATTGTCCGTGAGTGACTTGCACAAATTAACCGGCGGATGGAGCTAGTCCGATCTGTCACTGCCTGATACGTGCCACAAACAGCGGCGTGAGCTTTGTTAAACTTATATTTAAAATCTCCCGAGGCCACACCGGACAGAAAACACATTAAACTGTCATTAATGAGTCAAATAAACGAACTGACAGACTCTCGTGGCGGGTCCAAATCTGGTACCGGTAAACGGAGCTAACCGGTGCTAACGTGCCGCTAGCTCCGGGAGCTAACCGGAGCCTTCCCCGTGTCACCGGCACTAAACCCGGTCAGACCCGGGGCTGACGGGCCCGGGGCCGCGGTACCTGCAGGTTCCAGCCCGCGGACTCTAGAAAGAAGCGGGCCCGGTCCTCGTCCACGTCCGTGACCGCCCTGAACTCCCGAACCGACTCCTCCGGACCCGACATGTTTGTGTGTTCCTGCGGCTACTGTCCGGAAAACGCAGGGAAACAAGAGACGAGGAGAGAAAGGTTCCGACCACGTGTTTCACAAACTAAACACAGCAGAGGTTCTGTACTGACATTTTATTTGAAAAATACTCCTCTATATTCAGACTGAAGCTCTGAGGCAGAACTATGAGCAGAACAACAGACACATTTTTTTTCTGGCTCATTTGTGTCTGTGGAGCTGCTGTTTTCATCACAATAATGATCTCGACACACAAACTCATAATCAGGTTCTTTAAGGAGAGAAAAGTTAAGTTGATCTGTGTCTGATCCAGAGTGTCTATCAGTGATAGATGTGAGTGTCTCTGCAGGTCCCTGTGGTCTCATTGTTCTCTCCTTTTATTCTGGTGACTTGATTTTCTTGTTTTAGAGTCAGGTCCAAACTAAATATTTTAGAGTTGTGACTTTTATATCAGTTTTTAAACTGTAGCAGGTGACACAGTGAGACTCATGTGATTTACACTGAGAGTCATGTGGTTTATACTGAGGTGTTTTCTCTGTGTTTTTTTATTTTCATTATTTTATTTATTTAGTCATATTTCATGATCTTCTCTTGTTTGATTTTACTGTTTTAGATCAAGTAACATCAACTTTTATATATTTTTTACTTATTTTTCTTGTTTCATTTTTATTTTTTGTTTTATTTATTTTTATTTTGTTTGTTTGTATGTTTTTATTAGTAATATCAGTTTTGTTATGGTGCAGCTCTGTGGAGTTTATGAAATGTGCTGTACATAAAGTGGATGGTGTCAAAGGGGATCCACATCTGAATTATTTTTATTTTATATAATGTACAGAGTGTAGACGGGACTTTATTTTATATAATTATAGAGTACATCGTACATATATACAGACACTTTGTTGTTGGTCATAAAAACACTACAGATTACATAGAGTCACTTTTGTTTGTTTATGACACTAACAAAAGCTCAAAGTCTCATAGTGTCACCATCTTTCATTTTTAGAGTGTGGGGGCGAGATTTAAACAGTGGGGGGCGCCACTGTCTCCACTATGAGTGAAATGTTATTTACTGGGAAAACTAGTGCAAAGGTATAAGACTTTTTATTTATTTATTTATTATCTACTGGTGTATGTAAGCTGTATATTTGTGTATGTAGGTTGTATATTTGTGTAGGTTATATATTTGTGTAGCCTGTATATTTGTGTAGACTGTATATTTGTGTATGTAAGCTGTATATTTGTGTAGGCTGTATGTTTGTGTATGTAGGCTGTATATTTGTGTAGGCCCTATATTTGTGTAGGTAGTATACTTGTGTAGACTGTATATTTGTGTATGTAGGCTGCATATGTGTGTAGGCTGTATATTTGTGTATATAGGCTGTATATTTGTGTATGTGGGCTGTATATTTGTGTATGTGGGCTGTATATTTGTGTAGACTCTATATTTGTATATGTAGGTTGTATATTTGTGTAGGCTGTACATTTTGTAGGATGTATATTTGTATATGTAAGCTGTATATTTGTGTAGGCTGTACATTTGTGTAGGATGTATATTTGTATATGTAAGCTGTATATTTGTGTATGTAGACTGTATATTTGTGTAGGATGTATATTTGTGTATGTAGGCTGTATATTTGTGTAGGCTGTATATTTGTGTATGTGGGCTGTATATTTGTGTATGTAGACTGTATATTTGTGTAGGCTGTATATTTGTGTATGTAGGCTGTATATATATGTAGGTTGTATATTTGTATATGTAGGCTGTATATTTCTATATGTAGGCTGTATATTTGTGTAGACTGTATATTATTGTATGTAGGCTGTATATTTGTGTAGACTGTACATTTATGTAGGTTGTATATTTGTGTAGGATGTATATTTGTATATGTAGGCTGTATATTTGTGTAGGCTGTACATTTATGTAGGTTGTATATTTGTGTAGGATGTATATTTGTATATGTAGGCTGTATATTTGTGTAGGCTGTATATTTGTGTTGTAACGACTGGGGGATCAAAGACGCAGACTCGGAGTAAAAATTTAACAAAGTTTATTACAAACAAAAATGCAAGAGCTGGGTGTGGGAGCTGGTCGTAGGAAGCTGGTGGTAGGAAGCTGGGTCGGAGGTTGATGTGGTCGGTGGGTCCAAAAACGGGAACTGATGAAAAACAAGAAAAACAAACTAAGTACTACGAACAGAACAATGAAGCAGACTGGGAAGAACTATACCACGGAGGATACACTGACGATCTGGCCGCGTGTCTAGCAAAGAGCAGCTCTTTGTACTCCAGAGGTGTAGGCTTGATTGCTGATCGGCTTCAGGTGTGTAGTGGGTGGTGCCAGGACAACGCAGAAACACAGGGAAACACAGGGAAAACTCAAATCCTGACAATTTACGTATGTAGGCTGAATATTTTTGTAGGCTGTATATTTGTGTAGGTTGTATATTTCTTTATGTAGGCTGTATATATGTCACGGGGGTGTGTACGTCACATTGGGCGCGTACGTCACAGGGTGCATGTACGTCACAGTGGGCGTGTCACAGTGGGCGTGTCACAGTCGGCGTGTACGTCAGTGGGCGTGTACCTCACAGTGGGTGTGTATATCACAGTGGGCGTGTACGTCACAGTGGGCGTGTCACAGTGGGCATGTACCTTACAGTGGGCGTGTACCTCACAGTGGCCGTGTCCTGGTGGAGGTGAAAACGGGGGTAGACTGACAAAATAGCGTCTTGAAAATAAGAGATTAAAGATTATTCAAACATGAATCACTCCAAATACAACTTGAGAGGCTCAATGAGAAGAAACGATTAGAACATGGTTAAAGATCTGAACAGAACAGTTTGAACAGTTTGGAAAACAGATTTGATTTAAAGCTACACTGTGGAACATGGTTAAAGATCTGAACAGTTTGAACAGACCTGGTTTAAAGCCACACTGTGGGACATGGTTAAAGGTCTGAACAGTTTGAACAGACCTGGTTTAAAGCCACACTGTGATAGAGAGAGAGGAGGTGGTGTGGGATTTCCTGAGAGGAAGGGTGGTCCTGAAATCTGTCCAAATGAGTCCTACACAAACACAGAACAGAGAGAAGACAGAGGGGGAGACAGAGGAGAAGAAAGAGGTGGAGAGAAGAAGAGACAGAGAGAGGAGGAGAAAGAGGAGGAGAGAGGAGGAGACGGGGAAAGAGAGAGGAGGAGAAGAGGAGGGGACAGGGAGAGAGAGAGGAGGAGAGAAGAGGAGACGGGGGAAAGAGAGGAGGAGGAGGAGAGGAGGAGACAGAGGGAGAGAGAGGAGGAGAAAGAGGGGGAGAAAAGAGGAGAGAGAGGAGGAGAGATGAGGAGAAAGAATTCCAAATATGGAACTGGGCAGAGAACTCTCCTCCTTCTCTCTCCTCCTCCTCTCTCCTCTTTTTCCTCCTCTCTCACACTCTCCTCATTGAGAAACCACTTTCTCTATAAATTATCTGCATCCTCTCTCCCGTGAACGCTCCTCTCATGCACGCTTCTGCCATGCATGCTCCTCCCATGCACGCTCCTCCCGTGCACGCTCCTCTCGTGCACACTCCCCTCGTGCATGCTCACATGCTGCTGTGGACTTTACATTTTTCATGAGTGTGTCGAGTTCTGGAGCTCAGGGCTGAGCCACATCTGTGATAGACCTGGTTTAGTCCTGGTTTAGTCCTGGTTCAGTCCTGGTTCAGTCCTGGTTTAGTCCTGGTTTAGTCCTGGTTCAGTCCGGTTTAGTCCTGGTTTAGTCCTGGTTCAGTCCCAGTTTAGTTCTGGTTCAGTCCTGGTTTAGACCTGGTTTAGTCTTGGTTTAGTCCTGGTTTAGTCCTGGCTCTAGGGACTTTGTTGTAAAAACTTTCACAGAATCATTTTAAAGATGACCTCTGATACCTTTTAGGCTAATACAGATGCCCTCCCATCCTCCTGTATCCTTGTGTGTCAGATGCCCTCCCTGTGTCAGATTTTTTTGAATAAATACATTTGTTTTGAAAACAGTAAAATGATTTTCTCCAGAGGATGAATAATGCAGAGCCACATTAGACACACTACACTGTCTCTCTCCCCCTCTCTCTTCTCTCTCTCCTCTCTCTCTCTGTCTCTCTCTCTCTCTCTCTCTCTCTCTTCTTTCTCTCCTCCTCCTCCCTCTCCTCCTCTCTCTCTCCCCTCTCTCTTCTCTCTCCTCCTCTCTCTCTCCTCTGTCTCTCCTCTCTCTCCTCCTCTCTCTCCTCTCTCTCTCCTCTCTCTCTCTCATGTTGGCTGGCTGTGCGACCTCCTCTCATATCTCCCTCTGTCTCCCTCTCTCTCTCCTCTCATATCTCCCTCTCTCTCTTCTCTCTCTCTCTCCTGTCGTGTGCTGTTGGTGTGACCTACTTTCTCTTTTTCTCTCCCTCTGTCTCTCTCTCTCTCTCTTTTTTTCTTTCTCTCTTTTGCTCTGAGCTTGTCTCTTTGAAGTCAGCCATGACAGTCCTCTCTCTGTTTCCACTTTCAGAGCTTCACTTTCATATTTGTGAATATGAAACTCGTCATTTCATTCAAACTCTTAAAAGTTAGAGTTCTGCTTCAGATAAAACTAAAACTGGAGTTTCAGAAATGAACTGACAACAAGAAACAAGAAAAACAAGAGGAACCAATGGAACAAGAAGAACCAGAGGAACAAGAGGAACCAGAAGAAGAAGAGGAACCAGAGGAACAAGAAGAACAAGAGGAACAAGAGGAACCAGAAAAACAAGGGGAACCAGAGAAACAAGAGGAACAAGAAGAACAAGAGGAACTAGAGGAACTAGAAGAACCAGAGGAACCAGAAGAACAAGAGGAACCAGAAGAACAAGAGGAACCAGAAGAACCAGAAGAACAAGTGGAACAAGAGGAACCAGAACAGGGTTAAAGGGTCAGGGTTAGGGTTACAGGTCCTACAGGCTCAATTGGTAGAGCGTTTGTCCCCTGACCTGAAGGTTGGCAGTTCAAATCCCTCTCATAAACCTCATTGGGAGAGCGGTCAGATCCACTGACCCACAAGTTGATGGTGTCTTCTCTGCTTCACCTCTGCTCCTCCTCTGCTCCTCCTCTGCTTCTCCTCCCTCTCCTCCTCTGCTCCTCTTCTGCTCCTCCATCAGTTATGGTTATGGTCATGTGACCTCAGACGCTTGTGGGTCTCAGGATTCTGCATAAACATGTTTAAATCCTCCCTATTCCCCTGTTTGTGTCTCAGTGGTTCTCATCTCTGACACTTGTGGATCATTGTTAAAATTGACACATTTTAAATCACAATAGTCATCTAAAACCACTTCAATTCAATTTTATTTATACAGCACATTTCAAATACAACTTAGGTGGTTTTCACACGTGAGTGGCTCTGTGGAGTGCCCCCCAGTGGCTCTAGATTTAGTTCTGTTTACTTTACTTCTGGGTCAGTCTTGTTCACACATACCGCGCCTCATTTACCCCAAACACCATGAACCATGTGAGAGTCCATCAGCTGATCAAAGAACTTATCTCCATGACAACAAAGAACTTATCTCCATGACAACAAGCTTCAAGAGACAGAGCCCCGTGAACATACACACACACACACACACACACACGCTTCACTAAGGGCGTGTTTTTATGGTGTGTTTTTATGGCGTGATAATGGTGTGTTTTTATGGCGTGTTTTTATGGCATGTTTTTATGGCGTGATAATCGTGTGTTTTTATGCTGTGTTTTTATGCTATGTTTTTATAGTGTATTTTTATGGCAAGATAATGGTGTGTTTTTATTGTGTGATAATGGTGTGTTTTTATGGCGTGATAATGGTGTGTTTTTATGCCTTGTTTTTATGGCGTGACAATGGTATGTTTTTATGCTGTGTTTTTATGCCTTGATAATGGTGTATTGTTATGCTGTTTTTATAGTGTGTTTTTATGGCGTGCTTTTATGGCGTGATAACGGTGTGTTTTTATTGTGTGTTTGTATGTCGTGATAATGGTGTGTTTTTTATGGCGTGATAATGGTGTGTTTTTATGGCGTGATAACAGCATGTTTTTATGGTGTGTTTTTATGCCGTGATAATGGTGTGTTTTTCTGGCACGTTTTTATGGTGTGTTTTTATGGCGAGATAACGGTGTGTTTTCATGGTATGTTTTTATGGCTTGATAATGGTGTGTTTTTATGGCGTGATAAAGGTGTGTTTTCATGGCGTGTTTTTATGTCATGATAATGGTGTGTTTTTGTGGTGTGATAATCATATGTTTTTAGAGCGTGTTTTTATGGTGTGATAATGGTGTGTTTTTATGGTGAGTTTTTATGGCATGATAATGGTGTGTTTTTATGGTGTGTTTTTATGGTGTTTTTATGGCGTGTTTTTATGACGTGTTTTTATAGTGTGTTTTTATGGAGTGATACTGGTGTGTTTTTATGGTGTGATAATGGTCTGTTTTTACGGCGTGTTTTTATGGCATGCCTTTATGGCATGTAATGGTGTGTTTTCATGGAGTGTTTTTATGGCATGATAATGGTGTGTTTTTATGGCGTGATAACAACATGTTTTTATAGTGTGTTTATATGATGTGTTTTTATGGCGTGGTAATGGTGTGTTTTCATGGCGTGTTTTTATGGTGTGTTTTTGTGGTGTGATACTGGTGTGTTTTTATGGCATGGTAATAGTGTGTTTTTATGGTGTGACAAAGGTGTGTTTTTCTGGCACATTTTTATAGTGTGTTTTTATTGCAAGATAATGGTGTGATTTTATGGTGTGATTTTATGGTGTGTTTTTATAGCGTGTTTTTATGGCTTTTAACTCCCAAACTCACAGAGAGACAACAGCTCACCATTAGTTCTGGTTTAGTTCTGGTTTAGTCCTGGTTTAGTCCTGGTTTATACCTGGTTAAGTCTCGGTTTAGTCCTGGTTTAGT
>JACM01016723.1:0-25597 GCA_000787095.1 Periophthalmodon schlosseri
CACTATATTATTACACTATATTTGTATTCCAGTGATCCATTTAAGTTTTCATTTCCATTTCACTGTAACCATTTGTCCACTGATGTATCAAATTCTGTGATATGAAAATCTGATCCTTCAATGTAGTTTTCTCTTTAATTCTTAGTGAAGTATTGCATGATGTAAAAGAGAATTAGATGTTCAACACTTTCACATGTATCAAAGTAAATTTATACAAACCTGAAGTGGCTTGGCTTGGCTCTGCTCAATGCATTGATCATCTCCACACCTCTGCTATGAAATATTTATTCAGCTTTTTCTTTGGTGGACAAGGTTCAGTACTGGACACTGCAACACAAGAAACCATATCTGCATCATGTTATCTGCATCATGAGTTATAGGACTGCAATTTTTAGCTAGTGTAGTATGCATGTTACATTCAGTGACACCTGAAAATGTAATGACAACCATCACTGAATCTCAAAAAAGATAAGAAAATTCAATAATCATATTGTGAAATATATTGAGTGAAGGGTTGACCACCTGCTTGTCTGTAATGTCTCACAGTGTATCACTGAACTTTTATATGCTGCATTTAGTGAATCACCAGTGTTATTTTGTTCAGAAATACCTTGAAAAACATAGATTCTTATTGTGAAGGGAAGCCTCTCCGCAGATCTGACATGTAATTTGGCCTGATGGCATGACCTATTTGTCTCCATGGAGATGGATATGCTATACTTGGATTGCCTGACCAGCCAGTCCCTTCGACATTATGTTCGAATGCAGAAGGACCATAGAGTGCAGAAAGCCCCTCTCCTGACTGTGAAATGATCCAACCACAGCTGCTAATTTGTATCACGGGTCTCTCAAATGTGGAAGACATCTCCTATATCTTCTCCCAAATTCTTGTATCATTCAGAACAAAATAGATAACTTATTTTACCTAAGATAAATAAGAGTTAAGTGCTTCGATTGTTGATTCTGAGCTGATTATCAGACTTAAAAAAAAAAAGAAATTATGTGAAAGTCACTATATTTGTTTGACGTGAATGACCCATACATCTCTCTGATTGGTTCATCCACCTGCCAGTCATGCCCTCTGGCATCTGGAAGACAGGCTACTGTTCCAGACCTACTCATCTTTGTAAAGTTTTGTCAAAGCGTGTGGTTCTGGCTGGACAGGTAAATACTCTGGAATGTTCTGTCTAGGCAAACATCTTCAGAGAACAAGCAGGTAGTCCACAAAAAAGTTACACATTATACCTTTAAGAGTTGCAAATAAAGCAAGGGGAAGTATAATCCAACAAAAGAAAATTGGAGTGCTTGTCGGAGAGGATATTGATGGGCTGAGGAGGCTGGTGTTCCTGCTGCCATGGTGGAGATGGGATGCAGAAGGGTATTACATAGATAGACAGATTTTCTTGTGATCGGTTGAGAGGGAAAAGTAGCTGGCTGTGATTGGCTGACAGCAGCAGAAAGATGACAGGCAGAGTTAACAAAGCAGGAAATATCCATACTTCCTTGTTGAATTTGCACGGCCACTTCATTTTAACTTGTTGAAATCTCAGATCTTCTTCATTACCCCTAGTCGTAAACAAACATCAATCGGGCCGCAAATCACATCTTGTTAGCGTCTTAATAAGCAGTTTCGCCACTTAATGTCCCCATTCCGCCTTTAGCATCCACTCATGTAAGACCTTTCCCAAGCTCCATGGGGCTATGGAGGCAGATGTGGTCCAAAGTTTGTCTGGGCGGTTTGTTTACATGTCTGACGTTCCGTTTGCCATCAGTGAAAGTGCTTGATTTTCCCACACGGGTCAATTATGGAGAAGGGAATGGAGCTCTCTCAGCAGGGGAGCCACGCGTTTTGACTCTGAGTTATAACTACTGCGCCGCATGAAAGAGCGAGTGTGGGTAGACATGGGGTACGTCCACTGCTGAATTTCTAAATTTGCAAATTGTTAAGATATTGTTTGCTGAAAAGGATATGCTTGAAAAATTCTGAACTTTGGAATGGAACAAAAAACTGTACAGGTTTTGATTCATAAATTTACTTCCTGGTTAGACAGCAGATGTGACATGTGCAGAGGCAATTCCATAATTACCTAGCAACCATAATGTTACCAAGGTCCAAAACTTGTCTAAATTGCACAATAGTTATGATTAAACTAATAAAAATAAATGTAACAGCTTTATTTTGTTAAATAAAAGTTTAAACTGCCAGAAATATGCCTTCTTTGCCCATCCCTGCATTTTGGATAGAATTGTCCATGCTGAAGACATAGGTAGAGGTATTCCGTTTCAGAACTCACCCCTACAACCTGTATTTTTGTACTTTTTCTTCTCAACTATTTTTCCACAAACTACCACTTAACGGATGTAAAATATGATACATATTCACCACAGATACTGTCCCACTGCTCCAAATAGAAATGAGAAAAACATGAAAACCTTTCACATGCAATTCAAGCAACAATTCTTTATTAGTGGTTTTCAAATTTTATAATGTGATTATGGCACACTCCCAGATGAGGGGCAGGAGCCATATTTCACTATTGATCACATTGTACTATTTTCAGAAGAAATATTAAGTAAATTCTCGAATGTTTCATGTGATCATTTTTATTATTGTGACTAGACCCAAAATTTTGCTACATTACATCAGAAATCTGTATTTTAACAATATTAATTTTAGCTACCCCCAGCTGTATTAAATATTATTGGCCTATAGAATGTTGTGATGCCATCTGAAACCCAGCAATACCACTCAGATTGCAGTAATGTTCTTTGATAACAAAAGTCGGATGCCAAAAATAGGACAAAAGTTTAATTTTCTGCACGGTTGGTCCGAACAATGGAGCTCTAACTTGGAGAGCTTTACAGCTTTTATAGGCTTATAGCACAAAGTCATTTCCCAGATTATTGCAATCTGCTTTCATACGTATCCATTTTAAGGTTCTTTTTCACATTAGCATCAATCTGCAAATTGTTCTGTCTTGTCATGTCAAAATATTCCACAATTTATGGCTTCTGGAGTTTTGATTCAAAATACCGTGTCCAGATGACCAGCATATAAACCTTTTGTACTTTTCACAATTTATATTAGCATTGTAGGCCTAGTAAAACTCTGTGGCACTCTAACAAATGTAAAATATGTAAATATTCCATATAGCTTTATGAAATGCCAAATTAACCTTAACAATAATAGTAACTGTGTACTCTGGATGTGGTGCAAGATACACCAATAACTGTTTGGGCTTATACACTGATTGAATAAGTAATGTAATATTTAGTAACCAGTGTTGGCCCAGAACGTCTCACAATGACTTTTATCTATTTTTTATCTATACAAAGCTGTTCTTTAAGATAGTTACCTAAAGGAATAGGGAAGGGAATAGCATTGCAATATAAACAGTGTAAATATTTGCCTGTTGTATACTGTTACATTTTTTCTTTGTTTATGTTAATTAATATGAACTGTCTCACAAATGAATAAATAAATTGTTGCAGCTCTACTTCTACACAGATAACTAAACATTCTGCTCAAATATTTTCCCAAGTCGTTGAAATAGTGTTGCATTTTTTTATTACTATTTTTTTCACATCACAATCAGATGTTAGGGCAAAAAATGATTTCAGGAATCTTTGATCATTCTAAATGTTGCACTTAATTATGCTGATGGCCATTGTCACTTTGGATTTGGGTGCAATTGTCTGAAAAAAATATATATATATTTTTTGTACTACTCCTGAAATCGTATGTGCTATTTGAAAGCTGGAATGGAGCAAAACCTGACTGAATCCAAACTTCAATTCATCTTTCATAATAATAATTACTTAAGCCATGACAACAATACCATTGACATACTTTCTTTGTCGCGATATGGCACCCTGACTTCCACACACACACACACACACACACACACACACACACACACACATATATATATTCTTGTTTGATTTTCGACAAAAAAGTGGGAGAGACTACTTTAAAAGTACAAATCTGCTCACCTGTTGTAGTTCCAGCTAAATCAATCCTTTATGGTCAGATTGTGTTAAAACAAAACAGATTAAAGTCTAACAGAGCTTCAGACAGAGCAGTGTCCACAGTTAACTTCACACCACCAGGAAATGTTGATGATATCAGCTGCAAATATCAATACAAGTTTTGTCAAATACAGATTCTACAATATCATTTTAATTATACATTAATAACACAGTGGCTTTGAATCTGAAACCTAAAATAATATATACAACATTCATAACATTTCAAAAGTCATCATTTTAATCAAACTTTTTCTCCAGAATCACAAATGCAGAGACCTACACTTGTCTATAATTACCATTTGTCAGTTTGTCCATATTCCTCAGTTAAACCCACATTGCATTGCAGAACCTGATCCTTTTTTCCAATGGAGATATTAGATGTCCTCTAGATGTCCACATGTCCCACGGGGAATTCTCAGGACACGTCTTCGGATTTAATCTGCTGTCACCGCCTGCTGCCAGCGAACCCTTAATGCGACCAAAATAGCCACGAGACAACAAATCCAGATGGGGAAAAAAATCAAATCTTGAGTAAATTAACATTATGGTCTTATTAAATGTATGTTTGAGGCTATGGAGAAGTCGTGAGTCAATGTTGTGGTGAATTGAATTGACAGGAACATGCATGACGTGGGCCGTATCTCTGGACTTAAATTAGATTCTTGTGTCCCCAGGGCCTCCGAGTGTGCGGCGCTGGCTAAAAATGTTTGTAATGACTGCATCAAGCTTGGTTTGTTTCTCTTCCAGGAGGATGTTTGAACTGAAAGAAAAAATCGAACCCACTTTATTTTTAATTTATTTTTTGCCAGGATTTTAAAATCTGATCTTAAATTCTCTGTCTATGAAAGGAAATGCAAGCTTCCTTGTTATGTCTTGCGATACTCTTAACCTTATCTTTCTTCCAAATTTAATGTTTAACCTCATATTTGTTTTGATGGCCGCCAAGAGCAGTGTCTTGGTGGTGTTGGTTTACCGTAACTTCTTATATCTTAAAGGTACTCTGAAAAAACGTTCACCCACTGAGCTGCAGAGGCTGCACTAGCACCGACTGATGATTGGCTGCAGGGGCTGGGGTTTAGGTAGTGACGATTCAGATCAGAGAGAGTCCTTTTAGGTTTAAACCGACTGGATTTCTGCATTGAAATTGGAAACCCACATGAGAGACTCATGTGAGGCTCATATGCATACAGTTTTTTTAACATGATTTATTCAACCTATTTCATAGTGAAAGATTTTGGGTCAGGATGAGACTAGGAATAAAAGTAATAGGTGAATTGTGTGAAAGTTAGAAATTATCTTAAATGCTACATAGAACTTATGGCTAAGAAAAAACAAAAAACAAAACTTGGCTAATTGCTAATATGCTTGTAGATGTTTCCTAAGGTTTGACACAATACTTACATATTATCAATTGTTTGTCATCTTTATTATTCACATTTTAGCACTTTGTGGCTAACGGCTAACACTCCATTGGAATGTTTTATGCACTGTTTCAATTTCAGGTACCATTCTGTTTACAAAATATGTACTGATATGATGTATTTCAATGTATTTCTTTTTTTAATTCACTTCTTTTTTAATGCAAGTAATAAGTTATAATTTAAATAATTTGTCAGGCTTTACTGTATGTTTATAACAGTGATTACTACACAGATTTGTGCCATAAAAATATCCTTTCGCAAATGAAAACTTCTGACAACTTTGGGCCCCAAATTATGGTCCAATATCACTAGAAATCCACTTTGCTTTATTACATGCAAGCTGACTGTATTGCAAAGAAATTAAAATAATACAAAAGTTAAAGTGCCCCTTACTCCTTTGTGGAAGTTGATTTTGCTAACTCTTGTCTCTTGTACTAACAATGCTTCCGAACGTATCCAATTTGATTCGTTTTCATTGGTGGTTTCCGTTCCCTTCTTTATTATTTCAACAACTAACACTATGTCATCCACGGAATGTCCGCCATCTTGAATTAACTTTGCGACTTACCTACTAACCAATGTGTTATCCTTTTGATTTCCCTTTTCTTATAGAGGACCCTTCAAAAAGAAACAATTGCTTTCTTTATTTCTTTATTTGGATGCTCAAACAAGACAATTTCAATTTGAGCTGTATTTTTTTTTCAAAATTTTCCCCCATTTTTTGGGAGGTTATGAATTTTGAGTTAAAATTTTATCTTTATATATATTTTTTCTTTCCCCCTCCCCCTTTCCTCCTAAAGCACGCAGGCATTGGACACGCTATGGTAAACAAACTGCATTATATGGTAGATATCATTCTAATTGTCTTATACTTTGGTTTGCCCTGGGTTTTCCGTTACCTCGTTCTATTCTGTTTGCTTTACTCAAACTACAATCCGCCATCAGTTCCAAGGTAGCTGACAAACTCCACCGCCTCTCAGTTTTTGAATATTTGTTTTAAGTTTTTGGTTTTACGCCCATCCCGAAACTGAAACCAAACGAAGAGGTCTGCCCCAAATAAATGTTGTTTTTTTTGTTTAATTTACTTTTCTTTTTGCCTTTTTTAACTATCCGTATGAAGAAATAAAGAATAAAAATGCAAGATCTTTTCAAAGTTTTGTAACTATGAGAGCTTTTAGTTTTGTTGGCCATGCTCCTTCCTGGTTTTTCCCGATGCAGTGAGCACACACAGCTGCTTTCCCAGACAGTCATAAGTCCTGCACGACTCCAGTGAGAACAAGGTAAACAAAGCCCAGTCTGGGCAATATGCTTCTCTAAATATATTAGACTTTCATATGAAATCTGGGATGAGACAAGCCTTCACTGTGGAGAATCGGGGTTAGCTTTAATGTAGTATAAATGGGTGGACTTGGTGAAATATTAATGAGATTTAAGCAATATGAAACTTATAACTGCATTTGACCCATTCTTCAGCCATTACCACCTGGGAAAATTTGATTAGGAGTAGCTGAACAAGAGCTGACTAAATGCTAAGGCAAGTAACCATTACATGGTTACTTACATGGTTTCATGGGTATCAGGCAAACGATTCCTTCCTTTTGAAGGATTTTGTGAAAACTGTTATTGCCCGATTTGGAACCGTTTTTTTTAAACTGCACACACTCAGATACACAAGCTCAAGCGCTGATGTTGCTATTAATAACCGTATTTTGGACAAATCTCATTTTTGAGGTTCGACCAAATTTACTCTTGGAACATAAACTGTTGTACTGTTCTACTTGTTAAAAGTCTGTGAAAATTATGTATTTAAACTGTTAAAAAACGTTAGAAAACAGAGCAGAGCGGAGTAAAATCTGACTTCAGTAAAATGGCTAACTTTGATGATTATGGTCAAATACAATCATTTTTGTTTCTTAAACTCAGTGAAACTGTCAAACTTTGATTTGCATATATTTAAGCTTAGCAATACATATGGCTACAGCAGATAGAGCTAATAATAAACACATTTTAACAACGAGGAAAAAGACTTGGAGAGATTGGCATATTTGTTAATATTTACTAAGGATGGGACAATGCCACAATATTTTTTCACTGTGTTTTTACAATTTGATTGGACAAACAAGGGTTAAGAGTTAAATCTCTTAAAGTTCCAATAATCATTACTAGAATGGCAACAAAATATGAAATAAAATAGATTCAAAATTGGAAATTGGACACTCACAATTTATATATTAGGAATTATGTTCAAATCTTATCTCGTCTTATTCTCGTGGACCCAATCTCACCTCGTCTCGTGGTTATTATGTCTCGTCTCACCCCTTATATTTACCACTACAATACTACAACACATAGTTTACATTCTAGACCCATTCTAGACTAACCTGTCTGAAGTAGGGTTGTCAAAAGTATCGAAAATCAGACACTAATTAATACTAAAACTAGTGCCAAAACTGGATACTCATTTGAGCATACTAATTTCCGTTTAGTACTTCTTTTTGTGGTATTGTAGTCGTATTAAATATCAAGTCTATTCCTTAGTATCGAAATCGAGTTTGAAATTTGAGTTTGAAATACCCAGAGACCTTTCGCAAACACTGTACAATACTCTGACTCTTATCTCACCATGTTGGACCTGCTGCATTTTATGGGCTGAGCCGTTATCCCATCCTCCGTCCTGAGATTCATGAACTCCTCGAGAATATTTACTGTGGCTGATTTAGTGTCTAGGGCCCTGGCTGTAAAGTTGCCCTCAATGAGGGCACGATCCCATTAGTGACTTTGGTCTGATTTACGATAGAGACACACAGTATTTGCACTCACTTCCCCAAGCTATTTTTATATGTGTTTTAATGTGCAAGCAGTGCCCTGGACCTACTGCACAAATTACAACACTACGGTTCCTCAAACAAGTTCTTATAAAATAAAACAGGTAGTAAAATGATAATTGCAGAGATATCAGATGCAACGTAAATACTTGCGGATGCACTCTGCTACAGTGCTTCCAGTACAGTCCTAGTGCTACAAAATAGGCAAGGCAGAAGTGTTGAGTTGTGGTATTAAATGGTAATATATCAGATTTTTACTGTCTCAAAAACATGGATAACAGAACTAATTCATTTACAGTAGTCCAAAGTTATTCCTCATTTAGCTTATGTATTCCGAGCATCCTAATTATTTACCGTGATGGGTTTATGAGCACTTTTCACAACTTTCAGAGACCAGAGTTTTGCCATCACGATAAAGCGAACAACAATGTGCATGCTAATGTGCATTTCTTGATTATCGGACTACAAACCGCAGCTGACATTTTTTCTGCTCATAAAATATATCTGTACTAGAGCCAGACAATTTTGCTCAAATACATAGGGAAAAATCAGGTACAAGGCTTTTAAATGAGCTAAAATGAATGTGGGTAACCATAAAACCAAAACAAGGACAACATTCCCTTCACCTCCCACAGACGTAAACACTGGTAGCATGCAGAGCTACAGCTTTAGCTAAACACACACCACCTAGAGCTTGAAATTTGCATAGCCACAATTCAACATCTTGCTAGCTACTGCAGCGTGAACTATTAGCATATTTCGTTTCCCACAGTGTGCAGTGGAAAAGAAAGAAAGATGCATATATGGCTTTAAACTAGCTTTAGGTGACAGAGTGCAAGAAGTATTTTATTGAAGTATAAGGATCAAATATTTTTAGACTTGCAGTCCTCTCTGATCACTGGCGTTCCTTGTTCTCACTGGACTGTGTATCCTTGAGCGTCTGGGAGAGTCTAAGCCGTGTGCATTCACTCTCACTAACACTAACTTCTATCAATTCTACTTTACTGCATGACCAGACCGGACCCACAGACCGCATTGAGTATATATGTTCATGTATATATCTTGGCTAACATATATACATACATATATAAATTGTCCTAAAATATCCAATAATAGTCATGGAACACGTTAGCCAACCCCTTGATGTTTTTAATTTGTTCCTTTGTTTTGATTTTCTTTGGTTTATTTGAATAAAATTAACCTACTAAAATTAATAATGACCTCAACTAATCTCACTAAAACCCAAGGGAAAAATGCCAAGAGAGGAAACTGACTTTTATTGGTAAACAGAGCAATTTGAGAATAACACATTTTTGAAAATATTTTTGAATTTTGACAGAAAACTTGAAAAAAGTTTACCAACATTTCTGTACTTTAATATCCAACCGTAATTGCTCTATTTACTGTGAATACCCTTTTCTCTCGCTTTTCCACATTCTTTAAAAAAACCCTCTCATACATGTTGACATCATTTGTGATTGGTGAAATGGGACCCATCCAACCTCAACCACCACTCCCCCAAAACGTGCATGTTTTTGGGCTACCAACAATCCCCTGTAGCCTTATTCGTCACATGTTTAATTTCTCGCAAATTTGCTACCTTTTGTCATTTATCCATTGTCGCGCTCTCCTGCAATTTCCCCTTGTGTTAATGCATCCCTTCCAGTTGATTTGTGTCCCTTAATAGTTGGTCAATTTGTGTTGTAACTAATGGAATTCTCCCTCCATGTATCCTTATAAATCCAAGTCATTTTCTCATTTAGATGCATGGCTTGTAAGTGTGTGTGTTTTCGTCACCCTGGATGGATTCATTTTGTTTAACCAAAAACAAACCTTTGCCACTTTGAAATATCCGATTTGATCAAATTGCAGAGGAATTTTAAAGAATCCTCACATTTTCCTCCTAACACCAAATTTACTAATAACTAATATCTTTGTTGTAACTGTACTAACAACCATTTTTGTGTCTGACTTTTTCCCTTACTTACAAAAATACTAACCGATTTTGTTCACCTTCTAACCTTATTAATTATTTTTGGAACTCTGCTAAAAAAAATCCCCTTGTTGTTTATCCATTCCTTCTAGCTAATTTTCCAAAAGTTTTCTAGAAACACATTCATGTATATATAAGGTTGTTAGGGTATATAGCATAAAAGTTGTATTACAGCTGCCAGACACCTATCATAGTCTCTACAATATTATAATTACAGAATCTCTTGGTATGAGTTGGGTCCATTTCAATTACCAATGGGAACAGTATTTGTTAACACCTTAGAAATTGCTTTTATATGTCTTCCCAGGAGTAGACAAAAAACATTGCAGGTCTGAAAATTAGCCTGAAATCCAATGCATAAAGTATATGTTTTTCGCTTTCACAGATAAATGGGTCTCATGTCATTGGTATGGTTTATACAGGTCCGGGTTTTGCAAAAACTCAAAAAGCTAGACTTAATGTAGTTTTCAAGTATAAATTTTAGCACCAAATACCAAAATGCATTAAAATTGAAAATGATCTAAAATGACCCAACTCATACTGCATCTATGTGTTGAATTCTAAAAGTTTTACCAAAACGCTATATTATCTGCCTTGTTGTTGTATGTCCCATTACGCAACCACTGGGCGTTTTTTAATTTCTTTTCCGTTTCTAAGAGTATACACCTTTCTCTCCTTGTAAAAAGATCTTTGACAGTAATCAGATGTAGTGCCGACAAGGGTAAGTGAGTCATTTAACGGTAAGCTAGCGTCTATCCTGCATGGATTTAGCCTTCACGACTGTGTTCGCACGTCATCGCAAGGTACGTTAAAGAGTCCAAAAGTGCTGACAAAGGAAGTAGACAAGTCAGGTACTCAACACGATGAATGCCTTTGGGGACAGAAGTTGAAGCGGGATTCATTTTAGGAACAAAACGAGATGGCATACCGGGTGACCAAGGGAAATTGCATAAAAAGCTATATTCTAAACTTGGCGGAATACTGCTTCAAATACAATAAAAGTGTAAAATTCATTTTATATTGGATATTGGTGGAGACAGTTTTGGATTGTTACTTTGATACTTCTCCTCGTGTCCTCGCAGAAAAAAAAGATGGCCCCATTTTAAAGCACATCTCAAGGGGTGCTCAAAATGTAATACAAAATCTATGCTCTTCGCAGATTCTACTTTTTAAATTATAACAGTCATCATATAAGTTCTAGCTTCTCTGACTTCGGAAGCTAATTCCATGGGATAACAAATAATAAGATATATAGCCTGTTAAAGTTTGAAAAGCTTGCTCTGGCCTAATCAACTATGTGGTAACTAATGACCACAAGACCTAAAATTGTATTTCAAGTCTGCAGAGTTATTAAAACATTTCTCTGAATCTTGCATTTTAAACTGCCTTAAAACAACAGTGTTATGGATATTACTTACCACATAGCTGGTTAGCTTCCATGATGCTGTTGAATTCTTAATATTTGAATTTTTCAAATTTTCTATGGGAAAAAATGAATGGAAAATTTACTTCCTCCACCAAAGCAAACTTTGAAGTGGGCTGGACTGTTGCATGTCCTATATTATACAAAATGGATTCTTATGAGCCATGTTGCTCTTACCTACTCAAAAACATACCTGGAGTTATGTTTTGTCTCATTCACACATTTGAGTAAACCTGGTTTACTGGTCTGTCTGCATCTCCAAAGCTCAAAATGCTCAAAACTTGTGATGCCATGTAGTTGTAGTTTTCAAGTTAACAGCTACCTTTTACCTTTAGTTCAGAAGAGATTGGCAATTCCAGGGCTGAAATCATCTAAATGATTCTAGTGAAGGTGTGTGGAGTTTAAAAACATAGTGGAGCACTTCCTGTATTGCCACATGACATCACAAGGTGGAGTGTTTTCCTTTGAGAGAAGAACTCAGCCTAAATATGCAGGGTTTCTGTGTTAAACAAAACGAAACTCCAGGTATGTTCTTGGGAACATTTTCATAGATATCAAGATTTTAAAAAATAGTGTAATTTAAGCTCCATAGGGCTCCATAAAGAAAACACATATAGTAAACGTTTGGTCTTGCCTAGCTATAGTTTTAGGCTACAGAAATTTTAAAACAATATTTAATACAATCAGATTTTTCCACATGATTTACTCTTATTGCCACATAACCCGAAAGCAAAGTCGTTGTTATAAATTCAAGTAGGCTATTGGTTAAAACAGAGACATGGGGATTCACTATTCGAACTGGGTCATGATGGTGTTTTTACAGGTATCTTTTAGAGTCTAGGGAAAAATAACATGTAAGTGGGTCATCCAGTGGTCAGTCTCTCCTTGCAAGATATTTATGAACTCAGTCACTTTCACATAATAAAATCTAACCTCATTGTATTTTTAGCTACGTTCTTCCATCTTTGTTCTGTAATGAATAGAAACCCATATCGCCCGGAGCTGTTTTCCTTTCCTCCACCACATGCACTGAATGCTTGAACGATACGATGAACTTAGGATGTTCAAAAAGACATGAGAAATACTCAGTGTTACTAAGCTTTTATTTTTCACTGTAAATGCAAACTTCATAGGTGTCTGGCAGCTTGTCAATGCTGTTACCGTCCTTGAGAGCTCAGACAGAATCAATCCTTACAGAAAATTGAAAAAAGTTATATATTTCGTCTTCCTGTTAAGAAATGCCAACTGTGCAAAGACTATAAAGCGCTTGTCCGTGAGGTTGTTGTTGATTCATTTATATTTCACAACGTGGTCCAATGTTGAGCAGAAGTCCCCTATCAACTTGTACTGTCATGGTAGATCCTTCAAATCCTAATTGCCTTGGTGCTGACGGTCCAATTTCACAACACGTTTTCAATGACAGACATAAAAATGAGTTGCCCTTTCAACGAGGGAAGTACGGCAAAAAGGAGAAAGAAAAGTTCACTCCGGTGAGATGGTTTCTGCTGTTGAGTGCAGTTGCTAACGTGCAACTAAAATGTATTTGGAAATTTGCAAAGTCAGGCTGTCCTATCTGGTTATGGAAGAAACTGTAGTTATATTCTATTCCAGCAAAAAAATACAAAGTCATATAGAGCAACACACTATAGCTAGCAGCAATCTCAGAAACCATTAGGTAAAATAGTTAGGTTAACATGTTAGGTTAATGCTAAATTCAAGCTAAGAACAGCATTTGACCAACTTATCAATCTATTCATTATTACTTCAAATAGTAAAACTTAGCTTAAACTAGCTGTTAAAAATTCTGCTTCTATTTAAAACAGTCTCCAATTTTGTTTTGTGCTAACATATTTCAGTTAATGAGTCTACCTTAATTTTCAGTGTTTCCAGTTGCAAGGGAATTGATTTATTCGACCAACTTTTGAATTCATGAATTGCTGTTTCAACTTCATAGTGTAAAAGTGTTGTAAAGTAGCATAGTCCATCAAATTAACATAACTTAGATTCAAATGCATACAAAATAATATAAAAATATAATCTAATAGTTAATATACAAATATGAGTAGGAATGGTTGATTTAAATTGGATGGTCTCTAATAGTCATACAGAGCAAAGAGCATCTTACTCTGCATTGTTTTCCTTATGCGGCAAACTCACAAAATGATCTAGCCAAACACTTGTGTGCGCACCTTACACCCGGGCCACCATTAGCAAAATTAGCTCATAAATTGGTTGCTAACAACCTCCAGCTCTCCCAAAGCTACCTGCCAGATCCGTTAAGATGCGTGGCTAGCGTGCTTAGTGACTGCAATGACGGCAAATGCAACTGTGATTTAATACAATTAGCCAAATTAGTTCTCGTTAGCGCTTTTAGCAGATATAGCAATTTGCGTTGTTGTAAAAAACGGGCTATATCCATGATGAGCTGCGAAAATGGAAAGTGTGCAAATTAGAGATGTAATTATGTTTACTGATCAGGTATTTTAAATATACTTTCAATTTAGCTTTGTTTACAGCTCTGCAACAGTTCCTTTAATCAAATATCGTCAAGAGCGCAATAGTGGTTAGGAAATAATATGGCAGAACAGTGTTACCACTATCGACATTGTGGCTAAATTAGATTTGTTTTTCTAGCAATAAGGGATTGTGAAGTCACTTTTTGTTAGCTTTCTACTTAACAACTGCACTCAAGAGTCGAAACCTCCCATCTGACTGGCCCAAACAAGAAAACAATACAATTAGTCGGCCATTTTGAACATTTCTTTGAATTTTAATCGATTTTTCTTCTCTTTCTTCTCCTCATTCTTTTTAATTTCTTCCCATTCTACCTGCTCCTGCTCTTTGCTCTTTCACCTGCCTCATCCCGTCTTTCCTGGGGCTATGGCGGTAACAGGTGACCATTTCGGTGGATGGTATACTGACCACCACTGGGTATACCCAAGAGGACTACACCATGCTGGGGTCGGATGATTTCTTCTACATCGGAGGGAGTCCCAACACGGCTGACCTGCCAGGATCACCAGTCAGCAACAACTTCATGGGCTGCCTCAAAGATGTAAGTAATTTACATAATTTTTGGCTGAATTTGGTAAAACTTTGTCGATATTTATCTCTAAGACTTACAGAATTTTTAGGGGTATAATTTCTTTAAAATACGCTTTGGATACTCTTGTTGATCACCTACACCTTGTTTAAGCATGGGGGCTATATTGTATGTAAGTGATGGTCAGAGAGAGGTTGTTACATAAATTGGCAGATGCTCACTTACCTTATGCAGTCCGAGCATCCTAATTATTCACCGTGATGAGTTTACAAGCACTGTTTGCAACTCTCAGAGGCCAAATCGGAGTAATGTTAACAACAAACTAGCAATTAGCATGCTAACACTAACACTTTCTAGTACTCTGAGGACAAACACTTTAAAATTAGATGCGCACAGTGGTCTCATTTCTACCTTAAGAGCTGCTTACACAATATATTGGTACTGAGGTAAAACTAATTTTGCTCAACTACACAGAAAAAACTTTGTACAGCCACTAATGCATTTTGATGTCTTTGCTGATTTAAACACATTTGAAAGTTTCAGCTTCTTGCTTGGTGATTTTCTTTACTTCCATCCAAATGTCTATGGGGGAAACAGTGATAATTTGTAGTTCATAATCTTGGAGTGCAGTTGGAGTTGTTCCATGCTGTTGTGTTCAGTGCCAGCGTCTGTCTTTGTGAGTAATTGTGAGGCTAACAAACAAAGCAGATGGTTTCCTGTTAAAGATCTGCTCTTATAATCCTATTTAGCTGTAGAAGACAAGTCACAAGTCATCACTTTACAGAGATGTTATACCATTTCCCATTAGCACCAGAGCTGTGATGTCTTTAAGAATGCTAGCTTAGTACTAATTACTAGTCAGGGTGTGTTGTAAATTATATTTTGTTTTGCCCATTACATTACATTGGAGAAATATAGTATGAAAAAGAAAAGGCATCTAATCAAAAAGCAGTTTTAACTTATATTGCAAACCAGGAAGTAGCACTCTTAATTTGTTTGCAGGCTAGCTTTCCACCTTAAAAAAAATAAAAAAATAAATGTGCTTGAAAAATGTAATGGGTGGCAGGTGTCCAAAATTATTCCTGACTCACCTTATGCATTCTGAACATATTAATTATTCACCGCAATGAGTTTATAAGCACTTTTCTCAGAGACCAGTGAGGAGTTTTGCCTCTAGCTTCCTTCCTGCTTCCTGATTATCAGACAATAAAATGCTTTCTAATTAGATGGAGACAGCACACAGCGTACATATTTAGAGCTACTTGTGCAATATATCTGTACTGGCAAGATATATTTTGCTCAAATCCCTGGGAAAAAAATCAGGTACAGGGCGTTTGCTAACCCTAAAGCTAGAACATATGTCAAACTGTTTAGGTGATCAAAAGTGAAAGTCGTGTACTTCATTTTGTGTGTGACTAAAGGAATATTTTAAACTAAAGTTATTAGCTCTTATTTCACAGATAGAAGCTTTACATTACAAAATTCTGAAGTTGTATTGGCTGCACATATAGTCTTGGTGTTTCTGGATGGATGTATTTGATTTTAAATATCTACATAAGAACAATATAGACATTTGGATAGGCACAATAAGTTTGTACCTGTCCTATTCATGGATTTCAGATTTCTGTTATATGCAACATTTGGAGGACTTTTTCACAAACTCCAAAATATTTTGTTTAATATTGTTAATCACTATAGCAACAGTCCTAAGTTTCCATTAATTAAACTAACTTGCTCCCTCTCACTCTGTCCCACAGTTTGAAACCGGTTACAACAGGTTACAGTCCAGTCTGCATATCTATAACATTTAAAGAACGCTTTTATGACATAAAAACTTTATTGTTCAACTTTCCTTCAAGTTGACTGTTATTTTCAAGCAGACTTTAATGCACGCTGGTTGTCAGCAAGATCAATTACTCTCTTGTAACTGTAATGACTTGTACAGCACCAACTCAACATGGCGCCATTGCCGTAGCTCATAAAACTAGGCTGATTGAATTAGTAATTACTTTTACCATCATGTGTAATGGAAGGTGCCGTAATCGTCCGATCTCTTAACTTAATTATGCAGGAAGAATTGGGCCTTCATTATTTGGGTTGCCAATGGAGGGATCCCTGGTGGGTCTTAAAGATCCCAAGGCGTTAAATTACAACAAACCAAGTACGGGCAGTATTCAGTCGTTTTAAGATTGTTGCATTTCCATGTAAGCTACACATAATTATGAAAGTATTATTATCACATAAAGGCTATAAACCTACTTTTTTGATCTTTCAACCAAATCATTTGTACAGGTTTCAGGTTTGCATATTCATGTCAATCTGGTCATTTGTGTGTTCAAATTGCCTCAGTTAATTATGTAGAAATTGGAATTTGCAGCACTACTACTTATATTTTCAGTGTAGTAGCAGATACATTTATAGCACCATCTTCTGGCACTTTCCATAACTACATGCTATTATTTACTAAGGCTGTGGGCATTCTCTCTACGTATTAGCACAACCACATAACTAAGCCAAATAATAAAACATGTTTAGGTTTTTGTGTTTGTTTGTTTTTTTTTTGTTGGGGGGCATGATTGCATTTCCACAAACCTGACTCTTAATTGACCTTTTACCTCTTCTCGAATTAAGCAGGTGACGTGCCACCTCACAGTGTTGCTTTAAAGAGGGGGTATTATGCAAAATCGACTTTTTGGAGCTGTATAACATTTTTCCCTCATCAAAAACATGCCTGAAGAGATTTTGGATATCATCCATGCGTTTTGGATATCATCCATGCAGGTTTAGTTTCATTAGCAGAATGCAGGTCGATTGCTCTGAAGGTGGAACATGATGATCTAAATATGTTATGTGTTAGTAGTTAATATCCCATAGAAGTGTAATACCCCCTCTTTACCTAAATGCATACCATTGTCCATAAAACAAACAAAACAAACGGTATTATTATTATATTACCCATACATTCATGCTTCCCTTCGGTAATTAGACACCTAGAACAGAAGCCTATTGCTGTCCCTATTTCAACTGATGTTTGATTTTCTGATTTCTATTATTCTGTATGCAGTTTTAACTAAAAACAGCAGAGAACAGATGGTTGGAAAAGAGAAGCCATGGAATAAGAAAGACTGATGTTCCAATCATTTGCTGTTGGATAAAGCTTGTGGTGTGATACGCAAATCACACTTGTCTACCGCAGTTTTAATGAACCAGCCAGCTTAGAACAAAGAAGAGAAAGAGAAAGTAAAGATAGGCTCCAAAGCAGAGGTACACTTTTTAATGGAAAAAGTAGTTCTCCGAATCCATCATCAAAGTCCTCCTACTTCAAATATATCGGTGTGCGTGTTTGACCTTCCACCAAGGGCGGGATTTTTCTGACTTGGAGAAATCTGAACTAAAAGATTCCCCCAAAAATAATAACTACTTTTTTCTCCTCAATATATGAAAAGTATTGATCAATGAAGGATTTAATCTAAAAAGTTTATTCCATATCAACATGCTATCACATTTGAAAACATATGAAAACTTGTGAGCATTACTGAAAATATAGTGTCTCTTTTTTATGCTTGCATTTTTGGTTGATGTTCAGATAACCTACCTGCTGGTTACACACTAGCCTGCCTAATTCCTTTACACCATTTAGTAGTCAATAACTATAATTCTGAATTGAGTTCTATACATTATCAGTCTGAGATGGTTCTCACTGAAAGTGATCAGGGAAAGGCAGAAACATATGTACTTCAAGCTGATTGGTTAAAGGAGTTATATGTAAAAATCTGATTGTAAATTTCGCAAATATTGAGTCATTAGTGTCCCCAGATAAGAGGTAAAAACAATTCGAATGTTGACCTATTCTTAATTACAAAAAATAAAAAAATCACTGGGCATAATGGCTACATTATTTATGCTGTTTTGGTTCTCAAGACAGATATCCAATCAGAAAGCAGAATCAGCCTTGCATGGGTCTCTCATTTGGGTTGCCAGTTTCAATGCTGAAATCCAGTTGGATAAATCTAAAAGGACTCTTTCTCATCTGAATCGTCACTACCTAAACCTCAGCACCTGCAGCCAATCATGAATCAGTGCTAGTGCAGCCTCTGCAGCTCAGTGAGTGAATTCTGGAGGTTCTGAGCTTTCACATGATGCATGGCCTGTCCATATACTGACATTGAGAAAAACTTGTATACATACTCTACCTGCAGGTTAAGGCACTGGCAACCCAGGTTCAGTTGTGATTTTAATACTGTTTTTAAGAGCATACGGCTACATACCGTTACTTTAAAGTGTTAAAACAGAGGAGCAAGACAAGAAGTACGAGAACTCACAAATATCACCAGAGTCATCTTGCTGTGGTTAACTGTTCCCATTAGTAAAATGACATTATTAGCCTGTTCACATTCAGCACTATGCTAACATATGAGATGAGTCCCCAGCCTCTCTGGTGCTAGAGTGAGTACATGGTGTAGAACAAAGTGCAGTACAGGAGCAGTACAGGA
Organism: Periophthalmodon schlosseri; assembly: GCA_000787095.1. Lineage (NCBI taxonomy): Eukaryota > Metazoa > Chordata > Actinopteri > Gobiiformes > Gobiidae > Periophthalmodon > Periophthalmodon schlosseri. Next base: position 19,228 of record JACM01016723.1, read on the forward strand.
GCAGAGCAGGGGAGCACTGTTTGATCCTGTCTTCAGTTCAGTGGCTCGGTGAGGATTATCAGCAGTACTCTGGTCTCTGGGCCGCCCGGGCTTTCATGGCACCACCAAACGCTTTTGATACGCCTGGTCGCTCGCTGCCTTCCCTCCGGGCACCAGAAATCAAGAGAGAGAGAGAGAGGGAGAAGAAAAAAATTCTGAAGCGATACAAAGGGAGAGGTGGAATTAGGTACAGAGAATAGAGGAGAACAAAATGAGGTTTAGAACATAGTGATTATCAGAGGTGGGTAGAGTAGCCAAAGATTGCTGTAAACTGTAATGTTACGAAATAAAAAGTGCAAGTGGTTATTCAAGCAATTCATCAAGTAAGAGTAAACACATATTTGGGGAAAACTAATTGTAAGAGAATCTGTCTGGACTTAAAATGGACATATATCTACTTTTTTTGCTACTAAACTCTGTAAATGGTGTTTTAAGAGTATTATCTACTGTTTATAATCCTTTTTGGCAATTTTAGAGCAAACTAGGTAAATTTGCAGATTTCTAGTAAAAAGAAAAAAAAGAAAAAACTCTCAGAAACTGAAGCCATTTTCACACACAGCTCTTACATTATACCGTTTGTGTGAATGTGTGCACTACCTTTTCCTCTCTGGACAATGTACGGAGGTTTTCCTGCTATGTTTACCAGGTGCGCTATTGAATCCAACGGGCATGTTAAGAGATAAAAGCAAACAAGATGACTACGGACCAACAAATGGACAGATCACGACACTGGAGTTGATGGTGCAGCTGGTGCAGAAATCCAGTGAACAGTTTGTAATGATGAGATCAATCACCAGGCACTGGAGAGAAAGTGTGATTCACTTTATTTATTTAAATATTTGTTGCTAGACCGGTTACATTTGAGAATTTATTTAGCCTGTTTAATCGGCTATTGAAAGTTGCACTGCCATAACAAAAAATAAATAAATAAATAAAAATTAAAATCTTGATAATCTCAGTTTAATTTAATTTAATGAAACCAGCTGTAATTTCCCCAAATTATGGAACTTTTTTTTTTCTTTATCCGCTTTACACAGTGCTGATAGTGACTCTGTAGGCCCTAGGTGTAGCCCATATCTAAAAAGCCCCACACACAAGTCTACAGGCCACAACAGGTCTTTGCCTCCGCCCCACGTTGCTCATTTACCCAGGTGTGTGAATCTGTATACACCCAACAGCCTGCTATGGTGGTGGTGTGTGAAAATGGTTCTAGTGTGTGCTGCCTCCAGTTGCCACTGCAATTATATATGTACTATGTGACATCACACAGGACTGCCCCAATTAAAGCCAGGTGTTTCTGATTCCAAATACCTGGCTGCAGGGGCGGAGTTTGAAGCGTGGATACCTGTTAGACCAATCACACACACTGTTCCTTATACCTCCAGACCCCGTCCCTCCTCCTCCCTCACTCTCCCCTGTAGTCCTCCGTGCACTGCCCAGTTTAGCAGCTCTATTTGAAATGTGATTGTGGGAGGAGTTTAGGTGTTTAGCCCCTCTTTAACATCCAACTTCTAATTTTGAGTGAATGTAATTGGAGGGACAAAACAAATAACAAAAGGCTCTGTACCAGATTTTTAAGTTAAGAAGTTATTCCTCACTTACTTAATGCATCCCGAGCATCCTAATTATTTGCTGCAATGAGTTTATAAGCACTTTTCACACCTTTCAGAGACAAGAGTAAAGCTAACAACAACTAGCATTTTTGGACAATAAAATGTTTTATAATTAGATGCAGACAGTAGACAGTAGTAGTATATGATATTTTTTGCTGTCTTTTCCAACTTTCCAATTCTTTGTTATTATATTGTACTATGTAATAACTGGTTTGGTGGGATAGTGCCCAGGGTAAATATTCATCATAATTTGACATCAGTCAAGTGGCAATTTGTGAAGAAAAGTAGAAAACAAAAGTAGCAGTGAGTTCTAAAACATAATACCTCTACCTCTAGTCATCAATTCCATCCAAAATACAGGGACAATTTACGTACATTTTTTCGCACAGTTTATACATTGATTTGACTGGTTCTAATCTTAACTACTGTGCAATTTTGTTTAGTTTTGGCCTTTGGTTACATTAAGGTTTCTATAAGTAACATGGAATTACCTCTACGTATGTCATATGACAAAAATTACAAAACTAGAAAAGACTAGGCAAGATTTTTAGTAAAATCTTAAATAAAATTGTATTCAACTATGTTTTAGCCAAATGTGTAGTCCTAACCTGCCATATGCACTGCAGTTGTCATGCTCAGAACATATAGTACTGATGCATGGGGTGGGAGTAAGTGGGCGGGAGGGTGTGGGTGCGTGTGAGTCGGAAAGCTCCCGGGCACATGGGCTGGGTGTGAATCAGTGTGGCAGCTAGCTAGCAGCCCTGCAGTCCTGCTAGCATCACAGGCATCACAGCATCGCACATCACCATCTGTCTGATATACCAACACTGCAGAGGAGAGAGAAAACCAAGAGAGTGGAGAGGTATTTGGGAAAGAAAGTGGCATTTATGGTGAATATATGATACATTATTTATTGCGCTGTCAAATGTATTGAAAATGCATAACTGTAAATCACTGTGGAGGGTAATTTTAACATATAATATATAATAATATTTTATTAGCTCAATTAATTCAATATAACAATTAAGATTTTAACCACTCTAGCAAGGCCTGTAACTTTAAGTTTAGTTATAGTTGACCAATTAAATGTTCATTTTTGTAATATGTATCTGAGACATAATACAATTTGTTTGATTTTATGATTTTTTTTTTTTTTTTTTTTTTTTTTTGACTGCCCCAATTAAAGCCAGGTGTTTCTGATTACGTACATTTTTTCGCACAGTTTATACATTGATTTGACTGGTTCTAATCTTAGCTACTGTGCAATTTTGTTTAGTTTTGGCCTTTGGTTACATTAAGGTTTCTATAAGTAACATGGAATTACCTCTACGTATGTCATATGACAAAAATTACAAAACTAGAAAAGACTAGGCAAGATTTTTAGTAAAATCTTAAATAAAATTGTATTCAACTATGTTTTAGCCAAATGTGTAGTCCTAACCTGCCATATGCACTGCAGTTGTCATGCTCAGAACATATAGTACTGATGCATGGGGTGGGAGTAAGTGGGCGGGAGGGTGTGGGTGCGTGTGAGTCGGAAAGCTCCCGGGCACATGGGCTGGGTGTGAATAGTTTATAAGCACTTTTCACACCTTTCAGAGACAAGAGTAAAGCTAACAACAACTAGCATTTTTGGACAATAAAATGTTTTATAATTAGATGCAGACAGTAGACAGTAGTAGTATATGATATTTTTTGCTGTCTTTTCCAACTTTCCAATTCTTTGTTATTATATTGTACTATGTAATAACTGGTTTGGTGGGATAGTGCCCAGGGTAAATATTCATCATAATTTGACATCAGTCAAGTGGCAATTTGTGAAGAAAAGTAGAAAACAAAAGTAGCAGTGAGTTCTAAAACATAATACCTCTACCTCTAGTCATCAATTCCATCCAAAATACAGGGACAATTTACGTACATTTTTTCGCACAGTTTATACATTGATTTGACTGGTTCTAATCTTAACTACTGTGCAATTTTGTTTAGTTTTGGCCTTTGGTTACATTAAGGTTTCTATAAGTAACATGGAATTACCTCTACGTATGTCATATGACAAAAATTACAAAACTAGAAAAGACTAGGCAAGATTTTTAGTAAAATCTTAAATAAAATTGTATTCAACTATGTTTTAGCCAAATGTGTAGTCCTAACCTGCCATATGCACTGCAGTTGTCATGCTCAGAACATATAGTACTGATGCATGGGGTGGGAGTAAGTGGGCGGGAGGGTGTGGGTGCGTGTGAGTCGGAAAGCTCCCGGGCACATGGGCTGGGTGTGAATCAGTGTGGCAGCTAGCTAGCAGCCCTGCAGTCCTGCTAGCATCACAGGCATCACAGCATCGCACATCACCATCTGTCTGATATACCAACACTGCAGAGGAGAGAGAAAACCAAGAGAGTGGAGAGGTATTTGGGAAAGAAAGTGGCATTTATGGTGAATATATGATACATTATTTATTGCGCTGTCAAATGTATTGAAAATGCATAACTGTAAATCACTGTGGAGGGTAATTTTAACATATAATATATAATAATATTTTATTAGCTCAATTAATTCAATATAACAATTAAGATTTTAACCACTCTAGCAAGGCCTGTAACTTTAAGTTTAGTTATAGTTGACCAATTAAATGTTCATTTTTGTAATATGTATCTGAGACATAATACAATTTGTTTGATTTTATGATTTTTTTTTTTTTTTTTTTTTTTTTTTTGCCCACCTTTTTGCACACTGAAACCCCACAAGGGTACAATTTGTTTGATTTTATGATTTTTTTTTTTTTTTTTTTTTTTTTTTTTTTTTTTTTTTTTTCTTTGCCATCTCTTTAGCTACAGTACAACCACATAGGGTGACAGTAGCTCAGTTAGTCGAGCGTTTGTCCACTGATCCGGAGGCTGGTCGTTTGAATCCCTCTCTCGACATAAACATCATTGGTTGAGCGGTCAGATCCACTGACCCACAGGTTGCCGGTGTGATTCCAGCTCCCTCAAATGAATGCTGTTGTTGTGTCCTTGGGCAAGACACTTAACTCACCTCGCCCTTAGTGTCTGCGTACACTGGTGTATGAATGTGTGTGTGAATGGGTTCAATTCAGTTTATTTTTGTAAAGCTCAAAATCACAACAGCAGTTGCCTCTTAGGGCTGAACATGAGAATTAATTTAACCAACAGAAAGTTAGAAAATCAACGATGAAACAGACATTGGTTAATGAGGTTGACCAATGTCTGATGAGTGGTTCCTACATGTAAAGTGCTTTGAGTGCCTTGAAGGTGGAAAAGTGCTATATAAAAATGTGACCATTTGCCATTTACATTGCTTTTGTTTCCATTTTAACACAGTAGTCTGTTTAAAAAGATGCATTGTCCATCCTAATTGTGTACCTAATTTGACAAATGAAATAATCCCCCCAAACATGTGGCATTTCAGTGTCAATACTTAAACAACTCTGGTGACGGTTCAGGGACATACAAAACATGGAGGAGCTTCATGGATTACCACAGAATTATTTTTGCTTGCCAATTGTGTCTCGTCTGATCTTGGATGCTACACAAGGCTGGGCCTAGTTAGTGCTTGAATGGGAGATTGCTGTGTCCTTAGGCAAGACACTTCACCCACCTTGCCTGGTCAGAATGGGGCGTGTGCGTAACCAATGGCGCAGATTGGCAGTTTTCCTTCTGTCAATCTACCCCAGGGCAAATTATGGCAACAATTACCACTACCAAGTATGGAGTGAATGGATAATACAATGTAAAATGCTTTGGGTCTTTTGAAAGGTGTTATATAAATCCAATGCATAGTATGATTATCAAAATTTTGCATATTATTTAGAACAACAACAAAAAAGTCTTACGTCAACATTTATTTCAGATTTCCCTGCGACATTTATCAAACGTCATGCCACCTGTCTGGCCCTAAGCCCTTGCTATCTCTCCCTCTCTCTGATAGTGACCTTGCTATCCCTCATTTCACACTCTTCTGTCACTCCCCCTCTCTTCCATTTCTCTCCTCCCCTCTCCTCTCTTCTGCCCCTCGCCTCGTCCTTCTCAGGGAACTACTTTTTTGTGTAATTAAGTCCATGGTAGCACCGGTACCGTACGCTAGCCGTGCCATCCTGACGGCCAAATTAAAAATTGATTTCTTCGACGGATTCCGCGCGCTGGTTGAATGCTCGCGCCCTCCCCTTCGCCCTTACTCCTTTGGTGCGCCCCTCCTGGCCTGCTGACTTCATATCGATGGGACTATCTAGGCTGTCTAGCTCTGTCATTGTCGGCAGATAACATCTTCAAGCTCCTCTCGAATCTCAGCCTCCGCAAATGCATTTTATTAGAGATGTTTCAGTGGACTAGCATGATAGCTTCAGAGTCTCCCCTTTGACCCCTAAAGTCAAAGTACTTTCAAAGAATATTACACTTGTTGACTACTTGTTTATGCATATTATTCTATTTAAATGCACACAAAAAATAATAGATGTCTGTGTAATTCCTCAGTTGTCTTTTTTGGGGGGTTTTTTTCCCACCACTCCTCCAAGTGGCTTCCTCAGTTCTGGTCTCTGGAAAGTCACTGCCTTATGAGGAAGAGCTAACTACACTGACACTAACACATCCTATTTTTTACAGTAGGGCGTATCTGTTATTAGTTGGTCCACTGAACTACCCTAAGGTGTGAAGGTGACAGTTCACACCGTAGAGTATGTCTTTAGGCCCGAGCCCCAACAGGGC
>KN487099.1:0-20924 GCA_000787095.1 Periophthalmodon schlosseri
CTCAATACATGTGAATGTGGTGATTACACAGGAGCTACTGTCAAAACATAGCAACATGTCATTAAAACAGAACTGAACCATAGACTGAACAATGGACTCAACCAGGAACCAAAGCAGGAACCAAAGCAATTCATTAACAGGACACTAAGCCCGAGACTAAGCCCGAGACTAAGCCCGAGACTAAGCCCGAGACTAAGCCCGAGACTAAGCCCGAGACTAAGCCCGAGACTAAGCCCCGAGACTAAGCCCCGAGACTAAAACCCGAGACTAAAACCCGAGACTAAAACCCGAGACTAAAACCCGAGACTAGAGTAGAGCCAGACCTTCTTGTTGAGTTTGAGCCATGTGATATATCCTTTACTGTCGACGTACTGCAAACCGAAGAACCACACCTCCCTCAGGCCCACTGTCTTCACCACCTGAAAATACATAACAGCAAAATTTAGTATAGCTTAGAATATTTGTCTAGGACACTAGACAAAGAGTCAGGACACTAAAGGTTCGTTATTGAACTTTTCTGGTGGAGTATCTGTCATCTGTTTTTTCCATGGAGATTTTATTGCTTTGCCTGAAATGTTCCACAGTATGGCATTAAACTTATCTCACATTTATTCAATTACAGGTCTTTTTATTGCTTAAAAAACATGAGCAGGTTCACCTCTCCACAGATCTGACATGTAACTTGGGATGGTGGTGTCACTTTTTTGTCTCAGTAGAGATAGATACTGTAGAGCATTCTGGACAAACCAACAACATCTCCATGGAGGTGACGGACCCTCCACCTCAAAAGTTACACAGTGCACCTTTAAAACATTCGTGATTTGGCTTTATTCCACCATGGAACAAAAAGTTGCGTGACTGAAACATTTATTCATTTAGGACAGCACTGCTAGCCCTGCCTGCTGTATTTTAAAATCAAGTCTCAGTTTTGTCTTGACTTGGGTTAGTTGTGCTTAAAATACCCAGAATTCTGCAGGAAACGACTTAAAAGAGAAAAAGTTATGTTTTCCATTGACCAAGCCAGACCACACTCCCTATTGTTACGTGTTCCCAATTGTTTCTGTTTCTGTTTTGGGCTTGTCAAAAGTATTAAAAATCTGATACTAATCGATACTAAAACTATTATCGAAACTAGATACTCATTTGAGCAGGTATCAATACTAAAAAAGTCCCATTCACAGGACAGAAATGAACCTTTCCTGAACAGCTTTAGAATGATCTTGAGCTGTATCAGAACAACTATAAGACACAGACTAGTATACGCCCATGGACCACGAACCTTTCCGAACAGCTTTAGAATGATCTTGAGCTGTATCAGAACAACTATAAGACACAGACTAGTATACGCCCATGGACCACTATGGAACCTCCCCGGACAACTGAGGAATTACATAGATATAAGGCCACATTGTAAAATAAAATGAAAAGTACTACCATTTAATGTTAAAAATCACATTGTATTGGGATTTGGGGTCTGATGTAGGGCATAGTTATGGGTTATATTCTTATGATATGGGGACTTAAGACACACAGGTCTGGAGGATGTGAAATTCAGTTCTATTTGTGTCTCTGTTGTGCTGCTGTTTGATGGATGTGTCTGAGTCTTATGCTGTAAATAGTGTAAATATTTGCTTATTGAATAGAGTTGCATTTGATTCTTTTTTGTTTCAAGGCAGACATTAACATCTGTGATGGGTGAAAAATAGTCTTCTGAGCTGAGCACTGTCCCTGAAATAAATAAAATAAATGTGTATGGGGTATCAAAAGAAGTTCATTGAGGCTAGCAGTTACAGGGGTGAATTTGGAGCAGAGTTCCGACCGCGAGTATCATAGCAACCAAAGTGCCAATCCGGGGCCAGGCTATTGAAGCTAATGCCCCTTTCCGCCTGCACCGCTGGTTTAGCAGGGAGCGGGCGCTTAGCAACACTGTCAATCAATCCTATTGCTAACGCTAGCCGAAGCGACCTCTGGGAAAGAAGGTGCCTGATTTGTCTGTTATTAACTGTTCATATCTTGATTTACGGACAAAATGGCAAAATAAAAACACTTCACTTCCTATTTGCAATGCAGTGGCTAGTAGGTTAGCTATGTTCATTTATATATACAGTCCATGGGTATTAGTGGTTTTCAGATTCTAGAATGTAATGTCATACTCTCAGATGTCGGGCAACAGACAGTTTTCCCTATTGATTACATTGTACTTTACCATGAAATATCCAAAAGATAAATTCACAAATGTTGATCCTGATCATTTCTAATAATGACTAAACCCAAGAACTCATTGTATTACAACACAGATCTGCATTTGGACTATTTTCACTTGAGCTGCCCCCAGATGTGTTATAGATATGACAGGCCTGCAGAATGTGGTGATGTTGTCTGAAACACAGCTATAGTTATGGGGTGTGGGTTAGGGCTGTACCTGGTCAAAGAGCTGTTTGCCTGTCGTGTTTGGCTGGATGGCAAACTCCAGCTCTGCGTCCATGGTGGTGACGCGCACATTTATCTGAAACACACGAGACAAGCAGAAGTCAGAAACAGATCAATTATTATATAAATTATATCAAAATGAAGTCTATGCACTTGTTTGGAAGATGACATTGGAGGTTCTTTATTATATTAAGATGCAGACTTTTATCATAGTCACAATGTTTTGCCTATCTAAAAATACAAATGTGTTTTATACATTTTTCAATCAATACATCTCTCTCCTCTACAAGTTTTATGAAGTTATGCTAACAGAGTACAGATCCGCCCAGAGAAAGAAGAGGAGGAAGGAGAAAAGCAGAACGAGCTGACCACAAACAGGAAGTGAGAGCAGAGCAGAGAGGGCGGTTTCACAGGAAGTCAAAAAGATGTGACTGCTGTTATGAGATGACATGGTCCAAAGCTTCATGCAGTCTTCATATCTTGCATATCCCCCCCCCATAAGCTGATCACTGATGGTTTGAAATCCTCTCCCTCTCTCTCTCTCTCCTCTCACTCCATTTAATCCCTGTCCAATGATAATCCTCACACATGAATAAAAGATGGAGTTTGAGCTCATCTATGGACTCATTCATTTCACATGAGACTTTCACTCAGAGTCACACATGGTTTAGTCTCTGTGTTTGAACTGTATGGACCAAAACATGGACCTGCTGTCAGAAGGTTTCATCAAAACACTAAAAGATTAACAAATAGAACATGGCTGTAGCCCTTTAATTGTTTAGACAATTAATCGCTTGATGGAGTCTTAGAGAGTAGAGAAGTGAGTGAGTGAGATTTTTTGGCATTTATCTGTAAAAAGGCAGGTTAAAGAGGGGGTATTTTACTTGGGATATTAACTGCTAACACATAATATTTAGATCACCATGTTACCTTTTATTGTTTTGAAAATGCTATAATCACCCAAAACAACATTAACATGTTTTATAAGTTTCACCTTAATTTTTTGGCGCGCTTAGTTTCCACTCTCTTTGCTCTCTGCGCTAGGTCACTCCCCCTTCAGAGCACCATCACAACACAATCAGCCGCATCCCACTAATAAAACTACTGCACATCACATCAGGTTTGTCAAGTTGCTGTACAGTTTTGTATCACAGGTTTGTCAGTTGCTGTACAGTTTTGTATCATATTTTTGTATATTTATGCAGAATTGTTGTGTGGGAGCATGGGTGATGTAGGCTTGTTGGCGGAGTCTTGTACAGAATATTACTAAATTACTCAAACACACGTGGATGATATCTAAAACCTCTTCAGGCATGTTTTTGATGGAGAAAACTCCAAAAATACCCCCCCTTTAAACTCATATTTCACAAGTTGAAACTGCCTTTATGTAAATACATTGTTTCCTAGTACTATTTTCTGCATAAATAGTAGTTCCTGCATGAACTCCCCCTGCAGGTGTAGCAGAGTGCTGTAATACTTTTGATGCGCTAATACTTTTGTGCTTTTGCCTCATCTCCTTTTTAGTAAACCAATCGATCAACAGGACATGTCTTTAGTCCAACATACAGCCCTAGAATGGACCGACTTATGCAAATCACAAAGGCTGCAATTTTTGAAGTACCATAATTTCCACCACGAACAACAAACTCAAGCGTCTCATATTGCATAAAAACTGCTAACCATGTAGTTTAGATCTGTACAAACATGTTCTGAAATGCCTCTGGGTGTCAGATACCCTCCCTGTGTGTCAGTTTAAAAGGCCATGTACCTGATCTGATCTGTACAAACATGTTCTGAAATGCCTCTGGGTGTCAGATACCCTCCCTGTGTGTCAGTTTAAAAGGCCATGTACCTGATCTTTTCCCATGTATTTGAGCAAAATGTGACTTGCCCCAGTACAGTTAGCAACTTTTGAGGTCAAAATAAGTCCACTGTGTGCTATCTGCATCCAGCGCATATAAACTCATCATGGTGAATAATCAGGATGCTCAGAATGCATAAGGTAAGTGAGGAATAACTCTGGACCAATGCAAACTGTTTAAAATGAAATAGTTTTGTTTTTCACATTTTTTAAGAGCGTAAAAATCAGGTAGAGCGCCTTTAAGTTTGCGCAGTAGTGATTTACCACAGAAATCCTGTTAAATATATAGTTTTTGGTTAGTATTGTTGACATATTGGCCCATAATAACACTCAGGTCGAGTTTCCTGAACATGATCCGGGTTTTTCCTCTTGATTTTCCTTTGTTCAAACTTCCCGTTTCTCTCATCCAGGTCAGAACCAAAGACACCAGAGACGAGCACACGCAGGGAGGTAAAACTACTACTTACTACTACTACTACTACTACTACTACTACTACACACAGTAGGGCAACAGGGGACAAGCACAGACAGGGATTTTAAACATAGACTGTATAAAGAAGTGGACTAAATGAGTGTGGCGTCACCCATGACGTTCAGCTTCAAATGAAGCTCATGAGGCTAGCAGTTAAAGGGGCCAATTTGGAGCTGAGTTCTGTACTTAGAATTCCAACCGCGAGTATTATAGCAACCAAAGAGCCATTCCGGAGCAAGGCTGTTGAAGGTAATGCTCCTTCCCGCCCGCACCGCTGGTTTAGCAGGGATCTTAGCAATGCTGTCAATCAAACCTGTTGCTAACGCTAGCGGCAGCAAGCTCGGGGAAAGAAGGCACCTGATTTGCCTGTTATTAGTGTACATACCTTGATTAACTGATACAATAGCAAAATAAAAATACCAGGACCATGTAGAGCGGGTTCATACGAACATTTTAAGACCAAAATGACGAGTCTGACAGCAGCAGTTCCAGAGAGAGGGGCCACAGTTTTTCAGCAGAAAGTGAAGTAGAGTCGATGGAGCTGAAAGTGCGCCCATGATCACTTCCTATTTGGAACGTGGCAGCTAGCAAGCAAGCAAGATATGTCCATTTATATATTCAGTCTATGATTTAAAAGTACAACAAGAAGTACTACAACTGAAACTACTGCTGCTACTGCTACAACTACCTAACTAACTACCACCTAACTAACCAATCTACTACACACAGTAGGGCAACAGGAGACAAACACAGACAGGGATTTTAAACTACCACCACCGGTACAGCAGAGCTCCTCAGACGACACAGCAGAAGGCCAATAATCCTCCTCCAGACAAACAAGAACTGAGAGAGAGGAGAAAAGAGAGGAGAGGAGGGAGAGAGGGAGAGATGAAAGGAAGAGAAGGGGACAGAAAGGAAAGTGAGGGATGAAAACGGGGAGAGGTGGGAGAGGAAAAGAGAGAGAGCGAGGTGAAAAAGGGAGGGAGGGAAGAAGGAAGAGGAGACAGAGGAGGGAGGGTGAGGAAGAAAAGAAATGGGGGGGAAGAAAGATGAGAAGGAAGGGAGAAAACAGAAAGAAGAGAGGAAACGAGACAGGGAATTGAGGAAGAAAGAAAGGAGAGATTGTGATTTGAGAAAATAAGAGGGAGGAGGAGACGAGAGAGGAGAGAGGAGAGAGAATAGGCAGCTCTCCTCTGTCCTGAGCTGAACTCTGGGTCAGATGCCCTCCCTCTGTGTGTCAGATGCCCTCCCTCCGTGTGTCAGATGCCCTCCCTCCGTGTGTCAGATGCCCTCCTTGTGTCTCCTTTGGGTCTTATTCTACTAACCCTGTAGTTTAGACCTATACAAACATGTTCTGAAATGCATGGGATTCTTGGATTACTTTAAAGTTCAGATTTCAGTCTCTCTCAGATGTGAACGCTCCTGGAGTTGTAAAAAAACAATACTTGTCAGAAAAATTTAAATGAACTGCACCAAACTTTGATGTTAGGCGTTCACTTTCAAACTTTTGGTCTCACTTATGTCAAACTCACTTCCTGTTTCTCTCCACTTCCGTTGCAGAGCGCTGATGCTAACGGAAGTGAAGGCGTTAAATGCAGCTAATTTAATATGGGGGAAAATCCAAGTGTCAAAGATGAACTCAACTAAACCAGATGCATTCTTCAAGACATCAATAAGTCCTGGTCCCTGTCCCCGGTCCCATCCGTTTTCACACAGTTGCTCTTCCCCATTTCAGACCATCTGATTTATAAAGTTGTGTAGATGCAGCTGTTGTTGGGCCTGAGAGAGAGTGTGTGTGTGTGCGTGTGCGTGTGCGTGTGTGTGTGTAGAGTGAGATTTTGTCCTGTCAATGTCTAGTCCATGTTCTTTTTAGACTATGGGGGCCATCATAACTCATTCTATTAATGGGAAACTGTGTTTATGTATATAGTTATGGGTCTGTATATGTAGTCTGTATATGTGGTGTGTATATATGGTAGTTGTGCATTTGCAGCAGTTGTTGGTCTAATCCGGTTAGAGGCGCGTCAGCTCTAATCTCAGCAGCTGTCAGACAGATTAACCCACAACTCCAGGAGGAAACTGCAGCTAGACTGGGTTTAGGCCGGGGGTGGTTTTTCCAGAAGAACTGACAAAAAGACTGAAATCTGAACTGATAAATACAAGAATCACATTTCAGAACATGTTTGTACAGATCTAAACTATAAGGATAGCAACTTTTATGCAGAATTAGACCCAGTATTTTTGGAGGAAATTATGGCTGATGCTATTGAATTTTTAAAACGATGACCAATAAGCTCTGAGGTGAAGTTAGTATAAAATGTTGTGGGTTAAGACCTTTGTTTTAGTCGTAAACTCAAAGTGTGTGATGTCAGGGCGAGAGTACAGAACATCAGCAGCTGAATCAATATTTAGCAGTTTCATTTAGAGCAGTAATTAGCACCAATGAGCTACACGCTAAAACAGATTGATTTCCCATTGAGTTAGGCCCTGGGAAGAGCACATATCCAGGTTACTTCAGCCTAGCCACACTAAAGAGCAGACATTTAGCCGGGGGACCAGGGTTTGGGACCAGGGATGTACGTCTATGGGGGAATGTTCAGCAGTTACCATGGTGACACAATGATGCAAGTTGCAAGTTTTAAGACAAAACACAGGAGCCTGTGATCAATATGAGCGTTCATGGTCCTGTGTAGGAGTTTGATTTTCAACAAAAAAAGTGAGAGCGACAAACTGAAAAAGTGTTGGCTAACGCTAGCTAGATTGTGGCTGTAATGTTATTTGAGAGGGACTTGTTTAACAGCACAAATCAGCTCATCTGTTGTAGTTCCAGCTAAATCAGTTCTTCATGGTGGTTAAAACTGTGTTAAAATAAAGCTCAGATTAAAGTCTAACAGAGCTTCAGACAGAGCAGTGCCTACAGTTAGCTGCAGTTAACCCCCCCTTCCCTTTGCAGTAGTGGTGCTCATTTGAAAGTCAAGTGTTTAAGTGAAAGAAACGAGTGTGGAGTCTGTATCGAATGTTTGCAATGCGGCTACAACCAGGAGCTTGCATTCAGCTGAGAGAGACAAAGAGACTACTGTGAGAGAGAGGGAGAGAGGGGGGGAGAAAAGAGGAGAGAGGAGGGAGAGAGGGGGGATAAGGGAACCACTGTGAGAGAGGGAGAGAGAGGGAGAAAAGAGGGGAGAAAAGAGGAGAGGGGAGGGAGAGCGTGGAAGAGAGGGAGAGGGGGGGTAAGGGAACCACTGTGAGAGAGGGGGAGAGAGGGGGAGAAAAGAGGAGAGAGAGGGGGGAGAGCGTGGAAGAGAGGGAGAGAGAGGAGGGATAAGGGAACCACTGTGAGAGAGAGGGGGAGAGAGGAGGGAGAGGGGGGGAATAAGGGGACCACTGTGAGAGAGGAAGAGAGAGAGAAAAGAGGAGAGGAGAGCGAGGGAGAGCGAGAGAGAGGGAGAAGGAGAGGGAGGGGGGATAAAGAAACTACTGTGAGAGGGGGAGAGAGAGAGAAAAGAGGAGAGAGGAAAGAAGAGGGAGAGAGGGGAGGAGAGGGAGAAGGAGAGAGAGGGGATAAAGAGACTACTGTGAGAGAAGGGGAGAGAGAGAGAGAAAAGAGGAGAGGAAAGAGGAGGGAGAGGGAGAAGGAGAAAGAGGGGGGAAAAAGACTACTGTGAGAGGGAGAGAGCAAAAAGAGGAGGGAGAGAGGAAAGAGGAGGGAGAGAGGAGCAGAGGGAGAGAGGGGGGATAAAAAGACTAGGAGAAGGGAAAGAGAGAGAATGGAGGGAGAGAAAAGAGCAAAAAGAAGAGAAAGAGGGAAAAGAAGGGGAGAGGGTGAGAAAGCGAGGGAGCACGGAAAGTAAGGGAGAGAACGAGAGACTACTGAGAGAGGGGAGAAGCGGGGAAGAAAGGGAGGAAGAAAAGAGAAGCAAGGGGGGTAAAGAGACTATTGTGAGAGAGAGGGAGGGAGAGAGCCGAAATTTGCAGATACCGATATTTAACTTTTAAAATCCAAGGACCACAAAAAAAGATGAAGTAAAATGATAGTTTCATGATTGTGTAAACATGTTTAGCCTCATGTGTCTTCTATTTCAAGACAAAATATCCGAGACAGATATCGGCAACATTTTCAATATTTGACCGATCCTGGTATCTGAGAAGCCCTCTGATATCACCGATCTGGACAGCCCCACCCTGAGCATTAAGATGTGAGGTAAGCAGGGATTGTTACCGGTTTGGGCATAGTGCCTTCCTCTCCTCCTCCTCTTCCTCCTCACAGCTGCCGAGGAGCCTGGGACAAGTCTGCACCTCCGCTTCACCTGGAGTCCAAACAAAAACACGACATCAGGCAAAGACTTTACATTGTATTATAAGCAACATTTACACAATTAACCTGGATTTTGTTGAGAAACTTCATATGTTGGTGATTGGTATATTTGAGAATGTGAACTAGAAAAGACCCATTAGTGGCATGATTTTCAGTAGAGATCGGTTGATACAGGTTTTTTCATGGCCGTTACCGATTGTTTCGAATACAGAGACACTGATGTTTGATAAGCTCTGCCAATATTTTCGGACCAAAGGCCAAATTTTTATTATTTTCCAAAGTATATGAAGCGTATATAAAGCGTTATATAATGCATATCCTTTAGGCGTCTGGTTGGCCCAAAATATCGGCAAAATATCGGCCTCTGCAAGAGATTTAAAGGGCCCACATTACACCATTTTCTGACCCATGCTATAATTATCACAAACAAGCCTGGAGTTGTGTTTTGTTTCATTCACACGTTTAAAACACACAAACCCTGCATATTTAGACCGAGTTCTTCTCTTAAACAGAAAATACTTTGTGATGTCATGTGGTAATACAGAAAGTGCTCCGCTGTGTTTTTAAACTCCATACACCTTCACTAGAACCATTTTGACAATTTCAGCCCTGGAATTTCTGCTGAAGTTAAAAGGTAGCAGTTAATTACTTCCACTACATGACGTCACACAATCATTTTGAGCTTTGGAGATGTAGACAGACTAATAATAAAAGGTCACTCGTGTGAATGAAACAAAACAACTCCAGGTGTGTTTTTGAGGAGGTAACAACAAAATAACATGGTTTAAAGCTCACAAAAGTCAGTTTTGTGTAATATAGGACCTTGATTGGTATATATGAGAATGAAAACCAAAATACACCCCATTTGAGGCGTGAAGAAGCTGCCATAAACCTGGATTCACGTCTTGATGAGAGAATAAGGGAGATTTTCGACTGCACAAAACTTGAATTGACCATAAACTTAACCACAGAAGAGATTACACTGGTCGTTCCTGGGTCTTTTTGAGGTCATTTTAATAGTTGACTATAGAGGATATACTCAATATTATAATTTTCCATATTGCTTAAACAGCAATTGCGATATACATTTTTTCCCACCTCTACTTGTGGGATTGCCAACCATTGCTGGAAAAAAAAAACAAAAACAAAAACATTTCACTGGTCCTTTAATCCAATTCTAACTTCTATTGGAAATGAACCCAAAACCACGACTCAGTAGAAAAGTAGGACTAAAGTCTGGGTGTCTGTGGTCTGAAAGTAAAAAAAAGAAAGGCGGGGAGAAAGGGAGAGAGAGAAGAGGTGGGGAAAGAGGTGACAGAGAGAAGAGGAAGAGAGGAGGGTGGAGAGAAAGAGAGAGCAAGCGAAGGGGAGAGAGAAAGAGAGAGGAGAGCGCAAAGGGGAAAGAGAACGAGCAAAGGGGGCAGAGAGGAGAAAGAAGGGGAAAAGAGGAGGGAGAAAAAGAAGAAAAGACAGGGAAGGGAGGAGAGAGAGGAGTGAGGGAGGGAAGAGAAGGAGAAGAAGATGGAGAAAGGCAAGAGAGAGAGATGGAAATAGTGAAAGGAGGAGAGGAGGCGAAAGGGAGAGAAAAAATGGGAAGAGAGCGGTGGGGAAAAAGTGGAGGTGAAGAAACAGCAAAAATGAGGGACAAGAGAGGAGGAGAGAGATGAGGGGAAAAGAGGAGTGGAGAGAGACAGGAGAGAGAAGAGGTAAGATGGAAGAAAAGAGGGGAGAGAGGGGAAAGGAGAGAAAGAGAGAAAGAAAGATGAGAGATATAGTGTATACAGTATATAGAGTGGAGGAGAAAGAGGGAAAAGAAACAGTAGAGAAAAAAAAAGAGGGAGAAGAGCAGAGAGAAGTGCCCAAAGCCAAACAGTGAAGTGATGAGTCAGGAGAGAGACAGGAAATATGAGAGAGAGAGGGAGAGGGGAGCAGCTGTGTAAAACTGAAAAGGAGAGACTCTGAGTTTACTATAAAAACTCAAACTTTCAAATATTGATACTCTGCAGTGACATCACGCTGAGGGGGTTCTACATGCATGTCTATGGTGGAATGTTCAGCAGTTACCATGGTGACACATTAGCAAACACTGCCCAAAAAGTTTTAAGATAGTTTGAAAACTTAAGAAATATACAAAATTAAGATTAAAAGATTTAAAGAGCACATTTTCAGAAGCTTGTGATCAATCCGAGCGTTCATGGTCCTGTTTAGGAGTTTGATTTTCAACAACAAGGTGAGAGTGACTCACTGAAAAACTGTTGGCTAATGCTAGCTAGCTTGTGACTGCAATGTTATTTGAGAGGGACTTGTTTAAACAGCACAAATCAGCTCACCTGTTGTAGTTCCAGCTAAGTCAGCTCTTTCTGGTCAGATTCAGGTCTGTGTTAAAATAAAGCTCAGATTAAAGTCGAACAGAGCTTCAGATAGAGCATTGCCTAGTTAGCATCACACCCCCCCAGGGAAACTTGATGACATCAGCTGCAAAGTATGTATTTTCTGCTAAACATTTCAATTAGATTTTCAAATAATAATATGTACTTTAAAAAGATTGTATTAATTATGTTTCATTGGACAATCCATTCACTTTTGTGTAATATTTGAACCATAACATTTACAGGCACATTCTAGTACGTTTCTGATTTAGAGAAAGTTATTTTCTGTCAATATGGTCCTCCTCTTCAGCTGCTAATCCAGATTCAGTTTACAGTGCACATTTACATTCATGGAACATTTTTCAGTTGCATTTTAAGACTTCTGTCAAATACGTTTGTTTTTTTTTACACCTGTGTAAATGTAACCCTGAGATAAACCGTGGTATCAGAGCAGAGACGAGATAGAGCACAGTTTGGGTTTAAGCATGGGTCAGACTAAAAACAGGACTGAACCGGGGGATTGAACCATGACGAAAGAAAGTTGTAAAAACCAAGACTAAAGCTAAGACTATCCCAGGTCTTTTTGAAGTATAATAATCTACTACAACAACAACAAAATCTCCTGTCTTATTCTGTATAAAAACAGCTAACCCTGTAGTTTAGATCTGTACGAACATGTTCTGAAATGTCCCTGTGTGCCAGAAGATTGTCCCAGATTATTATTAAAACAGAAATCACAAATTTAATCATAACGATTGCCAAAAAAAAAAAAAAAAAAAAACAAAAAAAAAAAACTTAAAAGTTTTTCAAAAAAGAGAAAAAAAAAAAAAAAAAAAAAAAATCACACTTGGATATTTTCCCAAATGGTTGTGCGCTGGTATCCATCTCTGGCTCAGCTGCAGCATTGGTCCCTGTGTTACGTCTGTGTTATTTATGTTCAAGTCGATGCCCAAACTGGGAGTCAGAGCCCATAATTCAGGCCTGCCTCGTCAAACACAGAGTTTAACAGAGACTTTGGGGTTTAATTACCTCCTGAAAAACATTCCTGGTTTACAGCGTGCTTGGAGGAAGTGACAGGGGCAGGGGGTGGGTAAATACTACTGTCAAAAGAACACAGCTACACAAACAACAACATGCTAAAGTATTCAAGGAGTTTCTACTGAGTCATGACTAAGTAAATATACAAGTAAAAAAAAAAAAAATAGTAGTGGTGCCATTGACAAACATGTATACGGTTTTGAAAAGATTACAAAAACAATGAGTAGGTGATAACTAAAGATCAACCGATATGACTTTTTTCATGGCTGATGCTGATACCGATTGTTTAGAATCCAGAGAGACCGATGGCCGATAAGTTCTGCCGATATTTGTGGACCAATTTTCATAATTTTCCCTAACATATGTTATGTAAATTTACTTCAAAGTTACATACAGCCCCCCCTTTTTTTTTTTTACCACAAACCGTTAAGAGACCTGTGTAGTCACATTTTCTATAGTTATCAATTTGCACTGAAGTGTTCAAATAAAGCTGTGTATGTACTCTTTAGGCAGCAGGTCAGCCAAAACAAAATATCGGCCTGTGCTGGAGATTTAACACCAATAGCCGATGCCCGAAAGTGCAAATATCTCCAATGATAACTTTGCATTCCTTCAGAAAAGTGCCAAAAAGTAACTTCAAAGTTCAAGTGTCACACATAAAAGTGAATGGACACAAAGGTTTAACACCATTGTTTGGAAGACTAACTAGAAAATCACAATTTGTGCAAGTTTAAAATTATAATTTCGATACAATACCTGCTAAACCTGCTAAATGAAGCCATTTTAACCTCTAGATTTTTTTGTTAAGAAGAAAATTGAAATTATAATCTTAGTTATTTTGTCAAATCGCATGCATTAGCTAAGCCTGTCACGATAACACATTTTGAAGTGTGATATATTGCTGAAGTAAATATAGACGATAAACGATAATATTGAAACCAAGCCATAAAGCAGAATTATCCCATGTGCCAAGGTAGAAAGCATGGTCCGAAAAGTTTAGTAAAGTTTTTAATCAGAAAATACAAATAGCTTGAATAGTAGTACCGCTGAAGTGTGATAATTTAAAGTAAAATACAGTAAACAGCAGTAAAAAGCAAAGAATCCAATGAAATGTCCTCCGAATCAAGATATTTTGAACAATCTGAATCTGAAAGTGTCCTTCCTTGTGCATTTTTTGTCCAACATTTTTGTATTAACTGCAAAAACAGGGCAATAAAAGGTATTATTTATCAATGGGACTAGACAGTTATGTTAATTTCCAAGACTTTTTAATACGAGAGAACTTTAATTGTAATATCTTTAAGCCAAGATATGGAGTTTCAATGGACATAGGCCTACAGTAACTTATATATCAGGTTCGGAAAGACATTTCGCAAAATATGGGGGTTTATAATAAGACATGCCAAAACATAATGAAGATAAGGTGAGATGACAACATGCCACTTGTAGCTTGTGGCAGTTAGCTCCCGTTTGCCGCCGAGAGTTAGCATCACAATTAATAACATTTTTCATCAAACTGTCCTCAAAATTATGAATACCTTGTGGAAAATAGAATTAAAATTTGCCAATTGACAGGTTTGCATCAGCTTTACGTTATGTTGACGGCAAAAAGTGTGCATTTAATTGAGAAATAGGTAAAAATCGGCTGCATTGGATTAGCAGTGGGTGTAGTCTGTATAACGGTACAAGACTAGCATCGCGCTCTCGGAAGTTTCAAACCACACAAATGTTGCCTTTCGCGAGTTTAAATGGCTAAATAGAAGACATTTACGGTGATAAAGTGGGACGCTGGGCTGCCCGCTTTGACCGGAGCGTTTTTAGGTAATTGTACACGGCTTAATCTGCGCCAGGTGGTATTTTTAGCGAGGTAAAATGAATCAGGCGAACACGAGGGGATATCCGCTATTGCATCAAACTTGCGGAGGGCTCATCTTTTTGGGAGAGGCAACTCACCAAGACACCAGATATGTCCTTTTTATGACAAATAATCCAGAGTTTGTCCACAATAATCCAAAATATTCACGGCAGGTGTGTTTCAGCCCTGATAGCAGCTCCTTGTGTGCTTTTTGGCGCAGAATTCCCACAGACACACATGAAGCCCGCTGAAGTCTGAGCAGCATAAGGCGATTTGGGGGAGCCACAGCTGTCGAGTCACCGGCTCCGCCATGACAGTTCCGCTCGGAAATTCACAATAAAACCACTTTTACGTTACAAAATGCACACATTTGGTTATAAGAAGAGTTTTTAAACGTTTAAAGCAACAATTGATCACATTTTTATTAATACATTTTAGTGATATAATTACTCTGAAATTGGGCTGACAGTTTACAACGCTTGATCTAGAAAATTCACGACCGTTATTTTTAATTTGATGGCAGTTGAAGTTGGAAATAACATACAAATTCGTTCTATTTTGTCTATCTAACTTGTATTCTCGTATTTATTCAGACACTATCCGATACTTTGAACAGTTATAAGTCGCATATTATGTAATGTTGAAGAAAATCGCCGTATTTCCGTGTAAAAGTGCAGTTTTGTATCTGACTTGACGCAGGACACGGTGGAGACAACATGGCTGTCACACAGGGGGACGTGCGTGCGCTGCGTGAGACCCGTGCGCCTCACGTCACAAGCCTCTACTCCAAATGATTTATCCACACCAACTTTTAAATACTTTAAAACCACATTTTAATCACCACAACAATACATTTCAAGATGTCACATTCTAGATTTAATATTCCATTTGAATTGGCCACTAATCCATTACAGTAGTTGCCCATAGACATTTTTGGAAAGAGAAATTCCAAACCAAAACATTTTATCTACTCATAGTTCAGTATTTACATTACAATCTATTTTTAGACGCTATTATCATCCACTGACAGAAAATTCCACAATTTAATCAACAGTGGTCCTATTTTAATCATACAAATTATAATATTTTAATAACAGAGAAAATAATAAATGCAATAGGCTGATATGCAGTTACATTTAATTGCTTTTTTATTAAAGTTACAAAAGACACCCATGTTGTTGTATCACCGCCTCCAGAGCTGAAGATGCTGCAGGAATAACCGCAAGGCTCCATCTTGTGGACTTTTTTAGACACTACATCTTCGTCTGCAGTTAGAATAAAATATTGCAAAAACATTAAAAGAGCATTAAAGGCTAGTAAACAGTGCAATAACAAGTACGACAAAGTACAAAAAAATCTGTTGAAAAGCCATTTAAATGTTTGTTTTATTTGATTGTACTGTGATTTTAATGCATTTCTTTGTCTGTAAAAGACTTACTTGAATTACTTTGTACGAACTGTGCTTTACAAATAAACTAAACTCATATTTCTGTCAAATTTGCTGGAATTTTAATGCACTTCTGCTTTCTGCTGCACATGGGGGCAGTGTTGCTTTGTTTACTTGCTTCACTTCAACTTCTTGCACGAAAATAGTCTAAACTAAATTCTTATAAAAGCCTATCTATAATTTAATCATACTAACTAATGCCTCGTGGTACACGGAATCAACATTTAGCGCCACAATGACCTACTTTCTACGTAATTTTAAGAGATTTTTGCCTAATTCAATTTTACAACAATAGAATAAAGACTGAGAAATCATGGTCCAATTTTATCCGACAGTTTTTGCAAATTGCAGACACATTTTTCTGATTTTAGGCAGATTAAACTCGTCCTTGGAGTTGGATTGTTTAGATCCAATCAGGCGCGTGGGCACTTCGCACCTGGGGACACGAGACTTTAAAGCGAAACTTGGACCCTGTTTTTTCTGTTTATTAAAAATCATGAACTAAAACCAGAAACTAAGAGCTGCCAACAGATGCAGGTGAGTTTCAGAAGGTAATTTTATTGAATTTATTTAATACATTTATGGAGAGCTAAAACTAGACTGTATGTGGCTAGGTGCTACTCCTACTTATCCCCAATTCAACTAGTAATACTACTTCTACTTCTATCTTCAACTTTTTGTAACCTACTGCAACCGCTACAATACTACAACTAATACTGCTACAATACTACAACTAATACTACAAAAACTACAGTTTTAGCTGGTTATTATCTTCAAACAGTGCTACGAATATTACTTAGTCCAGCTACTTTAAATTTGTATGTTTCTGTATTTTTACTGTGATCGGTGTCGCCTCGCCATAGATCTGACCTGTAACTTGGCCTGGTAGCAGCATCGCCTGTCTCCATGGAGATAGGCTAGAGGAATTTAATGGATAATAATATTATGGACCATTCCAAGCAAAGTAAAAAAAAAAAAAAATCTCCATGGAAACAAGCAGGTGGTGGACCATCTACCAGAAAAATTGCATAGTGCAACTTTAACTATTTACTACTGCTGCTGCACGCTATAATACTTAAGTTAAATTCTGGTTTAGTCCCTGGTTTAGTCTCTGGTTTATCCCCTGGTTTAGGTCCTGGCTTAGTTTCTGGTTTAGTCCCGGTTTAGTCCCTGGTTTAATCCTGGCTTAGTCCCTGGTTTAGTCCTGATTTAGTCCCTGGTTTAGTCCCTGGTTTAGTCCTGGTTTAGTCCTTTAGTCCCTGTTTAGTCCCTGGTTTAGTCCTGGTTTAGTCCTGGTTTAGTCCTGGTTTAGTCCCTGGTCTTTTTTTTGTTTGTTTTTTCAGTTTTATTTTTAGATTTGGCCTCACGTCTTGTCACAAGATTCAGTGTGACTGATCCTGAGCTATTGTCCAAAAGTCACAGACAAGAAGAGTGTGAGCACTTTAATCACATCAACACTGTACAGAGAGAAGATGAGGAGGAGGAGAGAGAGGAATAGGAAGAGGAGGAGGATGAGGAGAAGGAGGAGGAGGTGGTGGTGGGTGGGAGAGTGAGAGAAAGGGGAATTAGTGTAATTGCATTCAGAAGAGGAGGAAGAAGAGGAGTGAAGAGGAGTAGAGATGAAGGAGAAGGAAGGAAGAGGAGGAACACGTAAAAAGTGAAGAAGAGGAGGAGAGGGAGAGGGAGTGGGAAGAGAGGATGAAGAGGAGGGAGAGAGAGAGGTCAGCTCACTTTTACAGAGTGAAGAGGAGGAGGAAACAGGGAAAGGAGGAGAGAGAGAGAGAGAGGAGTCTAATCACATCAAGAAGATGAGAGAGGAGAAAAGAGAGAGGAAAAGGGGTACATGTTCTCCCCTACCCCTTTTCCTCTCTCTTCTCTCTTCCTCTCTCTCCTCTCCTCCTCCCCCCCCCCGAAAGAGAGAGAGAGAGAGAGAGAGAGAGAGAGAGAGAGAAGAAAGACAAGATAGTACCATTTATACCAAAAGAGGTCGTGGCTCAGATCTGGAGGAGGGTCCAGCAGTCGTGATTGTGGTTAGTTCCTGGGGCTGTACAAATACATGTGTTACCAACGATCAATGAGGAACTCAATAGTCTGATCAAAGTCCTGGCTCAGACCCACTCTTGAGAAGTCCCAGTTTAGTCCTGGTTTAGTCCTGGTTTAATCCTGGTTTAGACCTGGTTTAGTTCTGGTTTATTCCTGGTTTAGTCCTGGTTTAGTCCTGGTTTAGACCTGGTTTAGTCCTGGTTTAGTTCTGATTTAGTCCTTGGTTTAGTCCTTGGTTTAGACCTGGTTTAGACCCTGGTTTAGTCATGGTTTAGTCTCTGGTTTAGATCTAGTTTAGATCTTGTTTAGTATCAGTTTTGTCCTGGTGTAGTCCTGATTTAGTCCTCATGTAATCCTGATTTAGTAGTTTAGATCTGTTTAGTGTCAGTTTTGTCCTGGTGTAGTCCTGATTTAGTCCTCATGTAATCCTGATTTAGTCCTGGTTTCATCCTGGTTTAGTCCTGGTGTAGTCCTGGTTTAGTCCTGATGTAGTCCTGGTTTAATCCTGGTTTAGTCCTAGTGTAGTCCTTGTTTAATCTTGGTGTAATCTTGGTTTAGTCCTGGTGTAGTCCTGGTTTAGTCCTGATGTAGTCCTGGTTTAATCCTGGTTTTGTCCTGGTTTCGTTCTGGTTTAATCCTGGTTTAATCCTGGTTTAATCCTGTTTTAGTCCTGGTGTAGTCCTGTATGTCCTGTAAGTCACAGTGCCAAAAGTTACGTAATGGTAGTTCCTCCTCTTTGTTTAAACTAAATCTTGTTAAAGTCCAGCTGCTCAGAGAGGCACAGCAGAGACACAAGGAAGTTTGGGATTTAAACACAAAATTTCAAACAGATTGGCAGAGTTTTTGTGATTATTTTTATTATTCCAGGAGTTTTTGGACGTTTATGCAATTAAACCACAGATCCATTTGAGGAGGAGGAGGAGGAGGATGGGAGCTCGCGAGTCCATGACCCAAGATCAAGATGAAGAATCGGCCGAAGTTTTGTCCACTCTGAGCGGTAAAAAACACAATGTTTACACTAGATTTCAGATCAAAACAACAATTATACAGGAAAGATCAAACTAATGAGGCCAAGACCAAACAGAAGAGTAAATGTGTCTAAGACTGAAAGAGGTTTTTTAAAAGTCATGTACTTTGTCTTTCCAATACAACAGTTACTGTTGTATTTGAAAGTTGTATTTGTTGTGTTAGTTGTTTATTCCTGGTTTAGAGCTGGTTTAGTCCTTGATTTAGTCCCTGGTTTAGTCCCTGGTTTAGTCCCTGGTTTTGTCTTGGTTTAGTCCCTGGTTTAGTCCCTGGTTTAGTCTCTGGTTTAGTCTCTGGGTTTGTTTCTGGGTTGTCCCGATGTAGTCCCGGTTTAGTCCCAGTTTTGACACGGTTTGGAATCTCTGGTTCAGTCCTGGTTTAGTCCCGATGTAGTCCCGGTTTAGTCCCAGTTTTGACACGGTTTGGAAATAGTTTAGTCCTGGTTTCATTAATTTACTGATTATTTGAGTTCTGTGAGTTTTACTGGCCATGTCCCATTTTGGATTTATAGAGACAATAGGACATTTTAAATACATGATGTGATGGTTTTATTTTATGTGAATTGCAAGTTTACGTTTTAAAAACATTTTGCCATAAAAGTCAAAATTGAGTGACTTAATAATCATCATCAGTTTTGGAGTCATGTGAGTGTCGGTCTGTACTTTCATTTAAGTCAAAACATAATCTCCCAGAAGGTGTTGGTGCAGTTTCACTTCTGTTTGGATAAATCCCAGAACCAACACTTTTAATCTTTACAGGAACTAACTGGTTTTACTCATCTTTTTTTGGGTTTACTTTCAATTTGAGATGGAACAATAACAAAAATATGGTGCTATTGTATCGTCAAAGTCTCCATCACTATATATCCAATTACAAGTTTCAAAATAGATTTTTTTTTTAGCTTTCTACCATGTTATAACATTGTTCCCTCATCAAAAACACGCCTGAAGAGGTTTCAGATGTCATCCATGCATGTTTGAGTAATACAAGGTGTCCATAAAATCTCTTTACAATTTAAAAATGTAATTACAAAGGCAATTGATAAGATATATGAATTAGATTTGTTCTGTTGTACTCAGTGGTTACAAAAGTTTGTAATCACATTAGGGTCAACATGTTTGTGAGTTCCTGAATCATTTCCAGACCGTTGGATTGGAAGGGATGGACCAATTCCGTGGTCACCACGTTTACCAGATCTCTGGATTTCTTTCTATGGGGCTGTGTTAAAGATATCGTGTATCGAACAAAGACACAAGACATTACTGAACTAAAGCAAAAGATACAGATGTGACTGCAATCATTGATGAGGCCATGCTACAGTGAACATGGCAAGAAATCCAGTACCTTGATGTACTTTGTGTGATAATGGTGCCCGTATAGAGGTCCGCTCACAAAAGAATGCATGTTTTTCAAGGCAATGAAAATGCCTGTTATTGAATAATAAATGCTAAAATGATACGTTTAATGCCATGTTGTGGAATATTTCAAGGACAAGCAGATGGCCTGCCATCAGAGTGAAGCTTTAGAAAGAGATAAGAGTGTCTGTACTCTGGCAGAGTGGTTATCTTCTCCTCCTGTGTGTGAGAAGGTTGTGGGTTAGACTCCTGATCTCTCAGTGAGGAGGTTGTGGGTTAGACTCCTGATCTCTCAGTGAGGAGGTTGTGGGTTAGACTCCTGATCTCTCTGAGTGTGTTGCTGTGTTTATCCTGAAGTTATGGGTTCGACTCCTGGGTTAGATCACATTTACAGTTGCTTTGTCTTTAGAAGTTTGTGTCAATCAACTTTCAGTCTAGACTCCAGATGCTAGCTATCTCTCTCTATCTCTCCACTTCTTTATCCCTCTCTCTCTTCCTTTCTCTCTCCCCCCTCTCTCCTTCTCTTGTCTCTTTCTTCTCTCCCTCTCCCTCTATTTCCTTCTCTCTTCCTCTCTCTTCTTCTCCCTCTCTCTTTCTTTTACCCTGTCTTGTCTTTCTAAACAGAGGAAGTCTATAATAGCTGTAGTTAAATGCGCCCCTCCCTCTGTCCTTCTCTCTCTCTCTCTCTCTCTCTCTCTCTCTCTCTTTTCTCT
>JACM01046707.1:0-18239 GCA_000787095.1 Periophthalmodon schlosseri
GAAAATTTATGGGAAGACCTGAAAAGGTATGTTACTCAGTTACACAAGTTCTTTCAGGAGGAATGTGCCAAAATTCCTGCCAAATATTGTGAGAAGCTTGTGGAAGGATATCCAAAACATTTGACCCAAGTCATACAGTTTAAAGGCAATGGTATCAAATACTAATGAAGTGTATGTAAACTTCTGACTTTGAAGAAAGTCATGAAAAATTATCTAAAAAAAAATCCTTCTCTTATTATTCTGGCATTTATCAAATTGAAATAATTTTGGTAATTCTAATTGACCTAAAACAGGAAAAGTTTACTCTGATTTCATGTCAGACAGTGAGAAAAAAAAGCATATGTGTCTTTTTATAAAGTGTATATAAACTTCTGGTTTCAACTGTATGTCACATCTGCTGCCCATCTTCAGCCAGGAAATGCATTTATAAACGTCAACAAAATTGGAAAACTAGGCAAGATTGTTAGCAAACTCTTAAATATAATATAACTATGTTAACTACGTTTTAGTAAAATTAGTAGTCTAATCTGTCATATGTACAGATCGTAATAACAATATAAATACATTTTCAGCTCAAAATATTAAAGCAGACCCATTCTGCAAAATGGACTTTTAAGAGCTTTTAACCATCTTATAGTTGTTTCTCTTCACCATTTACTCACCCAAAGTTGTATTTGGAGTGATTCATACCTGCTGAAGAAATCGCTTATTGTCAAGATGCCATATTGCCGATCAATCCATGTTCTCACCACCACTGGCATACGCCCACTGCTCACTTACTTCGTTCTTCAGTTTTATTTTCTTAATCGATGATATGCGTAGGATTCAGCTGCGTCATGTAGTCATGTTAGTACAAATGAAAAAAAAAAAGAATCAGCTACTCGCTAGTGTGATCTGCAGCTATCCATGGAAGGCCCATAGCTACACAGCTCTTTGTTATGATGAGATTTATCCCGACATCATCTCCCATTGGGCGCTGCAGTTTTCTAAAGCGTAAGTCAGCTGACTTGTTTCTTTTATTAGGTCATTTCAGATGAATTTTGTGATTTAAAATGTGCAAATTATAACATGATGATTCACGGGTGTCATAGATTATAACTATAGCAGACACGAGCACGGTATGTCTTCTTTAAACATTGTTCAAATTTCAGTCCATTCTTTCTTCTCAGACTTTCCCACCACATCACCAGTTGCTAGCACGTTATTCAGCCAGTTGTTCTCCAGATGCCCTTCCATGCACAGCCCTCTGTATTTTGCACTTTATTGTTGCCTCTTGTGCACAATATTTCTATATTTTAGCATAATATTGTATAAAGTGACTCATTTTTTTTTTTTTTTTTTTTTTTTACCCCGAAATATGTACAACTCGAAAACTTCACCCCATGAGCTCATTTTTTTTTTTTTTTTTTTTACCCAGCAAGCTGTAAGGGAGAAAACACGCATAACACAATGGCAAAAAAAAAAAAAAAAAAACTCTCAGCAAAATTCTGCAAAGCGATTTGTAAAATAACAGGATGTCGAACCCTGCACATTCTCCTTCGACAAGGCACCTGCACCCAAGTATATAAAAAGAGTATTTCTCTCCATCTTTTATTCTATTGCAATGACATGACAACCCTTATGGCAGCAGTTTTAGCCGAGTCAGCGTGTCAAATTTAAGCACACCCGCAGAAGAAGGAGAAGCTGGGTACAGTAGGCACATAGTGTACTGTAAAATGTGACAGGGGGAGGCATCAGGGTGACATGTGGGTATAAGGTGCAGATAATCATTCGAGGCTTAAGTATGGGGCCCTTGTAGCCTGTCAGTGCGCTCGCTAAGTGCAAACCATATGGATTTGGAGGAGGGAAGGGGGGGCAGTTTGGAGACTGATTTGTGGATGTGTCCTTGGGCGAGATGTTTCAGCCTCTGCTTTCATGTGGGATTTTGTGTCTGTTAGCGATGAATAGAAGTGGGTAAATGGAAGAAGAGAAAAAAAAAATCTCTATTTATAAATACAGCAACTTACAGCAACACTGCAGGTTATTTGGTTGGGAAAGTGTTAGGAAAGGACTAATGTTCTCTGTCTGCAGGTTAAGACAGTGGTTCCCAAAGTGGGGGTCGCGGGACAGGGGTGAGGGGTCGTGAGATGATTTCCAGGAATTCTTTTTAAAAATATATTAATACAATATTTATTTTATACTTTTGTTCGTATGTAAAAAATATCACTGTAATAATAATATGAGTAAATGTAGGATGATTATTGAAATAAACTAAAAATAAACTATCTGGGTCCAAGCCCAGACTTCCCCTGCGGTGTTGCCAGATCGGGCCGGGTTCAGGTCCAGTGCAGAGCTGCTATCGCATACACTCTTACTCTGTTAATTCCTGTTTTAAAACATATTTTGTACAAGTCTGTCTGTTCAGTTATAGCTCAAAACAAATACGCAAACAAATGAACTTGAGCATCACAGCTGATCCTTTTATGTGAATTTACACACATGCTTTTTGTTTTGGTAATTTTATGCTTTTACTATACGGTTACCTGGGCAGAGGATTATGGATATTTCACATTTATTTGAGAATTACTGTATTTTCCGGAGTATAAGTCGCACCGGAGTATAAGTCGCACTAGCCAAAAAATGCAAAATAATGAAGAAAAAAGCATATATTTCACATATAAATCACATCTGAGTGTAAGTCACACCCTCGGCCCTATAAAAAAAAAAGTGCGACTTATAGTCCGGAAAATACGGTACACTTTCACCGGGACCGAGAAGGAGGGGGATGTTGGTGGGGGTCACGGGTCGTCAGCAGCCTAACATTGGAGGTCATGGTGTGAAAAGTTTGGGAATCTCTGGGTTGAGGCACTGGAAACCCAGAATCAGTAGTGACTGTAGTACCTTTTTTAAAACTGTAAGAGTGCAGGCTACATACAGTTCCTTTAACTTGCACTGTAACCACCAGTATTACTATAGTATTGTTACTTGTTACCAGGCTTTGCTAATGCATGTAAAAACATACTCAGTCTTAAATATCTAGAATATATCGAAGAAGTGTAATTTCAACAGATTCCGTCTTTTAGTCTGTGCTGATAGAGTGATGAGACAGTTATCACTCTTCACTGTTTTATAATCAAACATCGAATAATTTACAAATATCAAAATGCCTGAGGGGAGGTGCTCTGGCGTTCATGACCTCTTTACTTGCTTCTTATTACACTCATGACTTCACATTGTGCACACTATGGATTTTGACTAGCATATGTTTCTCCCCGGGTCTGTGGGTTTCCTCTGGGTACTCTGGGTTCCCCCGGTTTTCCCCATCAACCCAAAACTTCCAGCTAAAGTCCTGACCAAACCAAACCCAAATCAAGATCTGGAGATGGGTTCTTGGGCACTGTACTGCGGTGTCCACTGCTGCTGATAGGCTGCATCAGTACGAAGGATGGGTCAAATGCAGAGGACGCATTTCCCTAAGGGGACAATAAAGGCTGCCTTTAATTTAACAGTCAGTAGGTGTTTAAGCAGTGATAATAAACAATAGAGGTTATACACTGACATCATTGTATTGTGCTTTTGAAGACAGACAGACGCATTATGAATTATTACGTCTTGCTGAATATGTTGGTTGACAGTGAGCGGCAGTGCCTCAGTTGGCACCGTGTTTGTCCACTGATCCAAAGGTTTGCAGTTCGAATCTCGCTCTCGACTTAAACATCATTGAGCTGTCAGATCCTTTGACCTACAGGTTGGCGGTGTGTCCTTGGGCAAGCCACTTAAGCCACCTTGCCCCCAGTGTGTGTGTGTACACTGGTGGGTGAATGTGTATGTGAATGGGCACTTTGAGAGCCTTGACGGTGAAAAAGTGTTATATAAATTATGGTTATTGTGCTACTTTTCTCTTGATTTTCATATTTTAGACGTCAGGTACAAACTAAATATTTAGCAGAGTTGTAGACTTTTATATTTGTCATTAAGCTGTAGCAGTTCTTTCACACTTTAGTTGTGTTTTGAGCTTTTACAGAAGAAAATGTCATTACTTGCCATTGACACTTAAATAGTGTTGCCACTCAGTCTAAAAAATGTTGTAATGTCATCTGCATAACCTCTATTCATGTGTTTCAAGCTATGGCAACCGCCTCCGTGGTCATAGCAATTAAGCAATTCAAATCAAAATATTAAATCTTTTGAATGGGGAAAGGTCCTCTACGGGTCCTCACAAAGTCCTTCTAATCAGGAAGGAACTGTTTGTCTGAAACCCATGAATACAAATTCACTGAGAGTCACTTTACACACATTATTTATTCATTCATTTACACCACTGGTCTCTCCAACCACCACGCTCTAACACACCATATTCATACTTAGTGACTGAAGTGTCTTGCTCAAGGACACAACAGCAGTATGCGCTTTTTGGAGCTGGGAATTACCAGTCTGTTACATAGACTGTATATATAAATGGACATAGCTAACCTGCTAGCTACCGCGTTCCAAATAGGAAGTGATTATGGGCGCGCCTCCAGCTCCAGCGACTCCGGCTCCAATTCACTTCACATTAGAAAACTGTCGCCCCTCTCTTAAAATGTTTGTATTGACCCGCTCTACATGATCCTCGTATTTTTATTTCGCCATTGTGTCCATAACTCAAGATACAAACATTAATAACAGCCAAATCAGCCGCCTTCTTTCCCCGAGGTCACTCCCACTTGCTTTAGCAACAGGTTTGATTGACAGCATTGCTAAGTGCCTGCCCCCCGCCAAATCAGCGGTGCAGATGGGAAGGGGCGTTATCTTCAACAGCTTCACTCCAGATCGGCTCTTTGGTTGAAATGATACTCGCAGTCGGAATTCCAAATATGGAACTTGGCTCCAAACTCGCCCCTATAACTGCTAGCCTCAATAAGCTTAATTTGACCGGAGCCGAACGCTATGGGTGACGTCACACTCCCTTAGTCCACTTCTTTATACAGTCTATGGTGTGTTACCTGAACCACTGTCACTATTTAAAGTAGTATTTGGGGCAGTATAAAAAACAGAGAACACATTTTGTACTCAATGTTCTCATATTTCCCCCTCATTTTAACTGAATAAAATCCTGTTTGCATCGTCATGTTGCAGAGCAAAGCCTATGGTATAGCTATACAATCCTCAGTTGTCTGATTGTGGTGAGAGACCCAAAACAATATCTTGTAATCTTCTCTGAACACAAAGAAATCAAAACATTCATTATGTCCTGATGACTCCTGCTGATTTTGAATTAAATGCAAACACAGACGTCAGAGACAAGCAAAATAATACTAGTGAAATACAATCTTTTCTGCTCGATGCTTGGGTCCTAAGAGTTACAGGTACAGCTGGAAAAAGTTATCGCTCTACTTTGAAATTGGTTATTTTTCCATTAATCATAGTAAATTAATAGCATTTCTGTTTCTAATTCAATCCAACCAGTAAAACAACACAGCAGAGGTTCAGTATTGACGTCATATTTATAAAAGGTTGGGCCCCAAACTTAGTTAACTGAATCATATGCAAATTTCTACTAGCTCCGCTGCACCACAGTCTCATTATAATGTATTGTCCTCACAAGCAAATATGAAACGTCTACACACAAACACACAACGTTTGTACATAGTAACGTCACTGGAAATGCCATTGCCTCCAGTCACGATTAAGACTATTGTGGGTTTGCAAATCATTGTCACCCTTTTTCTGTCCAATTGGAGCAGACATGTCCAATCCTGAGGCCAGATTCTTCTCATAAGGAGGGCCAGGACCTTCACTCATTTATTATTGCTGAAAGCCCTGACGTTTTCTCTATATATATATGTGTGTGTGTGTGTTTGTGTGTGTGTGTGAGCATCAGAGGGACAGTGGAGAAAATGGTGTGTTTCATAATAACCTGAGGTAGCGCATCCTTCCAGAACAAATTATTTCTGAGCTAACAACACCGGCTTCAATCAAAGCAGAGGACAAAACGGGAACGCCATGACTTTGTGTTTCTCCTGAGTATTGCTCCTTATTATGTGGTTTTCAGGACAGACACATTATGAATTATTACGTCTTGTTGAATACGTTGTTTGACAGGCGACGGTAGCTCGGTTGGTGGAGCGTTTGTCCACTGATACAAAGGTTTGCAGATCAAATCTCGCTCTCGACGTAAATGTTGCCGGCAGTGCAATTCCAGCTCCCACTGATGAATCCTGTCACTGTGTCCTTGGGCAAGACACTTAACCCCCCTTTCCCCCAGTGTCTGCGTACAATTCACACAACGTTTTTTTTTTTTTGGTTTGTTTTTGTCCCTGGATGAATCTGACAAAAGGCCCAACGTTGGCTGGTAATGCTCCACCCAAATGAGCCCCACATTAGCAAAAACATTACGAATTAACGTGAGTTTATGTTTGAAATCGAAATGTTACAAATTCTCTGGTCACAAAAATACAAAACTAAAGATGTTTGGTTTGGCCATCCTTTGTGTAAAAAGCAAGCCAGTTATTAGATATGAAATAAGTGGTCTAAATTGGCTGGTAAATGTACTTCAACTTCAACATGTTTACTCAAGAAGAAAGACTTGCGTTTTTCGTGGGTGTATTCAATTAATCAAATATTATAAAATATTCTGGTTGTTGAAATAAATATCCACGAAAATTAAGTTGTTTGCTTTGGTCTCTCTGAAATTCTCCACAAAAACTGGTGAAAAACAGAAGCTCGTTCAAAGCCAGTCGCACACAAAAGCCTCCATCCCCTGCAGTTGACAAGCACCTCAAAGCAGCAGTGTCATTTCCTAATAGGATCACGCTATTAGATAAAATTACCCAGATTTTCAAAGATCTCCGCGTTACACCACCATCTCCGCCACTGCTACACCCGCTCTACCAATAAAAGTACTGTCTGCTAGTTTTAGCCACATTACCTGTCTGCTCTGGTATAATAATGTCATTATGTGGTTGAATTACACAGTGGCCTCTGCCTGAGCGGCCGGCTCTCAGCTCCTCACTTGTGCAAGGTAATGGGCAAAGACTGCACCCAAATCAACCGGGTCTGATGAAGCAGAGTACATTATGTGCACATATACAAAAACACTAACGGTACAAAGGGGTGGTGCTAAACGAGGGGGTTCAGTTTGTAATTTATAAATATGTGTTCCTCTGTTAACTATATGCTTGGTTGTAGTTACATTGCCGTATAAGGTTTGTATTATCAAATCAGTTAAAGTGCAAAAACGCAGAAATCCTCAAGCAGCAGGTTGGTCATGGCAACCTGAGACAAAAACAACTTGCTCTATCTGTCTTGGCTTAGCTTTTTTTGTGATGAGCTAAAGAATAAATGGTAAGAGTTTATAATAACTGCACTTTAATTGGCCTTATTAAAGCATAAATAGAGGCTGAATGTATCATTTACTTACTTTTTGTTTTGTTTTTTTATTTAAAGCCAGACAGACATACAAGTTAAGCATTTTTAAATACAAGATTCTGGGCTCAAGACATATTAATAACAAGACATGCTGATTCAAATAACAAGACAGAAAACAAAACGGGACATAACGGCACAAAATAAATAAATACATAAATAAAAATATGTTTAATATATGTTTATGTGTAGTGTGTGTGTGTGTGTGTGTGTGTGTGTGTGTGTTTATCTAAAGCATGTTGAAGTTGAATGGGAGGGAGAAAGAGTGAGTGAGAGGGGTGAGCTCAAGTGAAAAATGAACAAGAAGAGAGATATGAAGATACAATTTTAAATAATAGTGATTAAAAAAAAACCAAAAAAAACCAAAAAAAACACCTGGTAGAGTTAGGTGTTTCTTGGTGTGAACAGTCACAGATCCACAGTCATTTCACAAATGACTTACTTCATTAATACTCTTACCCTAGTTCTTAACCCAGTAGTTACTAAGCCTGAATCATTGTTAGTAAATGATGTGTTAATTATGAATGAAGTATTTGTTCATGCTTTAGTAACACTAAGTAACATCTAGTTATTATACTAGATATAACTATATCTAGTTAATGGCACCAATAAAATTATGTTTCCCAGTTTAAGTAAATGTCATAATACATACAAAAAAAGTAAACTTGTTAATATACCACGTGTAATGTGTAACAGCTGATTCAGATGCATAGTCCAATCTTTAAATCTTTTAAGGCAAATGATACTGTCTATTTCCTGACGCTGCCGTCTCAGTGTGAACAAGACTAATCTGTTATTTAAGAAAATAAGACCAAAGAGAAACTTGATAAGGCTCCAGGGGATGAGGCAGGAGAACCCTGATCCTGCCCTGATGGTGCCTATAGAATATCTGACCACAATGGACTCCATCATGTCTGTAACATTAGCCTGAGCCGTACATCAGCGTGATACATGGCCTGGTGCATTTGTTTGGATTAAAAAAAAAAAGAAAGAAATACCCCGGGGGGTTAGAGGGTCATCTTCTAGCTTTGATTTCTCTCACTCACATTTGTTGGCTGCTTTGATCTGCCTCTTGCTTCAGAAGTAATGTGTTAAAACACTGTGTCAGACATATAAATGTGTAGTTATGTTAAATGAATATTTGATATGGGTAGATAAATGTCTGATTATATGTTTCGCTATGGTTCAGATGAAGGGTCAAGAAAATAAACAGATATTTAGAGCTATTTGAAAAACTGCAGTCACTGATTTCAGCCTAGATACACCAGCAACTGAATCGTCAAAGCCTGATCTCATCCGTTTTCAGAATCTAAGCAGGGTTGGGCCCATAAACTGTATATATAAATGGACATAGCTAACCTGCTAGCCGCTGCGTTCCAAATAGGAAGTGAGCATGGGCGCTGTTCTGACTCAATTGACTCTGGCTCCCATTCACTTTGCATTGAAAAACTGTCACCCCTCGCTCCGTAACTGCTGCTGTCAGGCTCGTCATTTTGGTCTTAAAAAGTTAGTATTAACCCGCTCTACATGATCCTGGTGTTTTTATTTCACTATTGTGTTTGTAAATCAAGATATGAACATTGATAACAGACAAATCAGGCGCCTTCTTTCCCCGAGGTCGTCCCACTAGCGTTAGCAACAGGTTTGATTGACAGCATCGCTAAGCGCCCTCTCCCCGCTAAACCAGTGGTGTGGGCGGGAAGGGGTGTGATCTTCAACAGCCTTACTCCGGATTGGCTCTTCGGTTGCTATGATACTCGCAGTCAGAACTCCAAATAGGTAACTCAGCTCCAAATTGGCTCCTATAACTGTTCGCCTCGATGAGCTTAATTTGACTGGAGCCGAACGCTACGGGTGAGGTCACACTCACTTAGTCCACTTCTTTATACAGTCTATGGTTGGACCTGATTAACTTTGATGGGAGAACTCTGGGAATATCAGGTGCCACAGTGGGACACCAGAGGCAAAACTGTGGTTGAGCCCTTAGCCAAGGCCTCACCCACATTGTCTAGAATGAATATAGTGGTGGTTGGTGGAGGTTGGAAGGGCCGATGCTGCAGATTGGCAGCCTCGCTTCTGTCAGTCCATCCCAGGGCAGCTGTGGCTACAATAGCAGCTTATCATTGGTAAAGGGGGAATAAAAAATGTTTGCAGGGACCACAGCCTGCTCTTACAATTTAAGGTGTGCTCACACTTGCAGCACATCTAAATATGGACTAAGCTTAGAATAAACCCAAAACTAAACCTGGACTAGCTCAGGACTGAACCAGCACTAGAACAGAACCAAACCAAGATGCAAATGTGTAATGTTAATCTTATTTTGTACACAATAATTGATATGTCAATGAACGGTGTACAAAGGTTATGAACGTGACCACATGAAGCAGCAAGTCAAAACAAAGTGAGTCAAAACACATGCTAAATGTGACAGATCAAATGTAATCCATTTCCACGTACTGATGCACTGACTGGCTTCCCAGAATCTCCAGCCATGTTTCTCAAAAACTCCAGTAAGGCAGTAAGACTATACATACAAATAATCTATATCAATCAATTTAAAGCAGAACCAAACAGATATGCTTCATATCCTCAAATCTATAAATGTTACCTGTCACACTTTTCTTTACAGCGCAGTAATAGCATGCTAATGGAACACAAATAGTAACTGGGATAATACATTTTCCAGCCTTGTTTCTATGTAATTACCAAGGAAACACTCAAATGATTCTCGGTAATTACAGTCTTTCTACAGAGTAAAGGCTAAGGTTAAAACTGATCATACTGATGGAGGACACTATGGAACTTTACTAGAGGAGAGTCTGCCATTTGCCTGTCTCTATGGAGATGTTAATGCTTTGCTTAAAAATGTCCACAATATAGCGTAAACCTATATATTCATGGAGGCAAGACGTTGATGCTAGGCCACATTACAGGTCAGGTCTGGGGAGAGGCAGCCTCACTAACAGTAAGAATGCTTTGACTTGCATTTTGTGTTGTTGTGTGACAAAAAATGCCAGATAACTTACATACCAAGCAAGAACATCTCCATGGAGACAAGCAAATGGCAAACCCTGACCAGAAAAGTCACATAGTACACTCTCAGATACCGTGACACTCTGCTATTGTACTAAAGTGTTTCTTCATTCATATTTACTCAGTCTTGTTTTCTACATAGTCCTTCAATCCCCACAAGCAGTCAAGCAGGAACAACTAAAATTTTCATAAATATTTTGCTTTGAAGAAAAAAAAAAAGATGGAGCAGAGCGTGAATGAAAGCCAGTGAGTAAAATTAAACGCAACTTGAGAGGGAAATATACATCAGAGTTGGGACAGAGGAACGCGCCGGAAGTCGACGGGCAGACAGAAGGAGAATGAGATGCTGGAGAGAGGAAGAAAGAGATTAGGAACGCTGAATGTCGAGTGGCTCCGAGCACCCACCCCCCCCTCCTTATCCTCCATATCCCAAACGGGGGAGGAACAGGAAGAGAGAGAGAGAGAGAGGGAGGGAGCCCAGAGATGACAAGACAACTAGACACACCAGCATCAAAGCGGGTCAGAGGAAACCAAGCCTGGAAACAATATCAAAGCTTTCGAAGAGAAGACAAGAGCTGGAGTGGCAAAAAAGATGTCCGTGTGTGTGTGTGTGTGTATGTGTGTGTATGTGTGTGTGTGTGCGTGTGTGTGTATGTGTGTGTTTGCTGTATTCACACAAGTGTATATGAGGTATTTTGGTGCAGGTTTGTGAATCCTGGAGTGCTGACAATGCAAATATGTGAGTGTCTGTGTCTTTGCTTTCAGAGCACAGACGACGGAGAGGCCTTGGCACAGCGAACGGTCCGACCATCAACAAAAGCAGCTCCCAACACAGATGGTCAGAGAGGAGAGAGAGAAAGAGAACAGAGAGAAAGGAGAGAGGGAGAGGAGAGAGAGAGGAGAGAGAGAGAGAGAGGAGGGATGGAGAGAGAAGGGAGAAAGAGAGGATAGCGAGAGATAGAAAGAAGAGAGAGAGGGGAGAGGGAGAGAGACGAGAAAGAGAGGATAGAGAGAGAGACAGAAAAAAGAGAGAGAGAGGATAGAGAGAGAGAGAGATAGAAAGAAGAGAGAGAGCGGATAGAGAGAGAGAGAAAGAAGAAAGAGAGAGGAGAGAGAAAGAAGAGAGGATAGTGAGAGATAGAAGGAAGAGAGAGAGAGGAGAGAGAAAGGAGAGAGGGAGAGGAGAGAGGAGACAGAGGAGAGATGGAGAGAGAGATGAGAAAGAGAGGATAGCGAGAGATAGAAAGAAGAGAGAGAGAGGAGAGAGAGAGAGAGAAAGAAGAGAGAGAGAGGAGAAAGAGAAAGAGGAGAGAGGGAGAGAGAGGAGAGAGAGTTGCTGGGAAAACAAAATGGTTTGTTGCAGCATGCGTCTGTGGCCCGCTGCCAACATGCCAAAGAGCAGACTGAGAGGTCCCTGTGCCAATACGGTTACTTACATATGAAGACCTCACAAAATAAGATTGAAATTTTAGATCTCTGCACTTCAATCCAACTGAACTGAATGCATTATATACAAGACAACAATAGTAAAGCCTGGTAAACATTTAAATTTCATTTCAATTGACTACACATGGATATGAGTAAATATTGGATAACAGGTGTAATTTGTACTTAATTGTGGCTAAAGATTCCCTGTGTAACATTTCTGGTGGATGGTTCGCCGCCTGCTTGTTTCCATGGACATGTTATTGAATGTTCCACAGTATGGCATTAAACTTATCTATTTCCATGGAGACTAGCAGGTGACGCAACCAGGCCTAGTTACAGGTCAGATCTGTGGAGAGACGAGCACTAAAACACGTAGACAGATAGATGCGTTTAATTACATACGGACATTCCAGGCAAAGGTATTGGACATAGTGGCATATATAAATACTGCATAGATCACATTTTTTGCACTTATTTTTCCATTGGCTGCCAAAAATAACATGCAAACTCCACCTCCGCACAGAAAGGCCCACACGACCCAGAGATCGAACCCTGAACCTTTACGCTGTGAGGTGAGGGGACTAGCTACTCAGACACAGTGCCACGTGTCTGCCTACTTACTGTCAGATACATACATAGCTCTGAACACCGTGGCTCGTCTCTGTTGTATTGATTTAGATGAATGGAGTGAGCACAGTGACAGACCTTGTGAACCTCGTTTGAGACTATCTTTAGTTTCTACAAGTATTCCTGAAGGTTTAGTGGATGCTAGTTGAATATTAAAGACACTTGTTTTGGAACACTATTAGAAGAATAATTCATTAACCTTTTCTTCTCTTGTATTTTGTTCTGCATTTAATTTGCACTATTGAACTCCAAGAGTATTCTGTAATCATTTAACAAGCACACAAAACTCTTTTAAAGCCTTGAAGAAACCAAAATTGCCACATCCTTTTATCCTCAACTGCTTAAGAGCAAAGTTGAATATAAAAACAACAGTTGTTACACACATATTTTATGAACAGAGTAAGGCTATTCCAGGTCCCACACTGGGGTGCCTGTTGTTGTGTCCTTAGGCAAGGTACTTCATCCACATTGCCCAGTATGAAACCGTTGTGTGAGTGAGTGTTGGTGGTGGTTGGAGGGGCCGACGGCATGGAATTGTAAAGCAACTGGAAAAGTGCTATATAAGCTATTATTATTATTATTATTATTATTAGTAGTAGTAGTAGTAGTAGTAGTAGTAGTAGTAGTATTTTTTTATACTGGATTGATTTGATTATATTAAAAACATTTGCTTTGTTGCTAAGCCCTTCCACAGCGTTCAGCCCACACGTGAATTCTTCTTTCCTTCTGTGGTTTTAATAGGTTATGTTTTCAAAAGTATGTGTCTCACTCATTCTTCACCTGTGATATCTGTTATGAAACTCAATTAGCAGCTCACACTCATTCTTATTTCTTTCACTGTAATGATAGAAACGAACGTGTAAACAATATTTGTTTATAACCTGTAATTAAATCCGCACTAGCAGCTACTATGGTATCAAAAATAGAAATAACAATAATTAGCTTGTATGTTAAAGCACATAAACCTGACAGCTGGTGTACGTACTAGTTACTCTGAACGAAGGACTGCATGTGTAAAAGAAATATGATATAAAGAAAATCTAAAAAAAAAAATGAAAAAAAACATTATTAAGAATATATTACATAATTAAAGTAGGGTAAATGCATTTTATTACCACCAATATCCAGTGACAAACGGATGGAAAACAGAGCAGATAAGTGAAGTCAGCCAGAAGAAAGTGAGGAGGATAGAACAAATTGGATGGGAGAAAGAGATAGAGGTGGAGAGAGTGGAGGAGACAGGTAGCATAGTGGTAAAAACCTGGGCACTTAAGGGTGAGAGTGAGGGAAGGACAGTGAAGAAGGGGAGGCCAAATTGACTACTGCGTGTCACAAGGAAACACTCCCTAATTGGCCAATCAGAGAAGAGATTGAGCCTGCCGTTCTGTGGCACTGGTAGAGCACCTACACCT
Source organism: Periophthalmodon schlosseri (assembly GCA_000787095.1). NCBI lineage: Eukaryota > Metazoa > Chordata > Actinopteri > Gobiiformes > Gobiidae > Periophthalmodon > Periophthalmodon schlosseri. The sequence continues at coordinate 13,887 of JACM01046707.1, forward strand.
CTCTCTCTCTTTCTCTCCCTCTTTCTCCGTGTCTTTCTCTCTCTCTGTCTCTCTCCGTCTCACACATACATTTGAACACATACACACAGAACCGGAGACATCACACCTGCCACTTTTAGCACTTCTTCATCTCTTGCCTCCATTTCTGACTTTTGAGAAAGAGCAGTGTGACAGCGCAGAGAGCAGAGAGCAGGGAGCAGGAGTCATGTGGGGACGACATAAATGGGACTAGATAGAAGAAGACGTCAGTTGTATTATAACTATTGGGCACATTAACCTTCTCATTGTGTCTTTTATTTTCAGTATTTTCAAAATGACTAAGTTTCCAGTGACGTAGGTCTGTAGCCTCTCCGCCGCTCATGTAACTGTGCTGCGGGAGCAGAGTGAGCCATGAGACCAGGGGCAGGAGGACCTTGGGCTTTGAGCAGCGACATAAACTAATAGAACGGAAACGACAAAAGACGTTTTAAAACATGCAACGAGACATGGGCCTAATACAGCAAAAACTGTGCATCAGCAACACACAACAACGCTGTGCTTTAGGGAGGTGGATCAATCCCATTACCTTAAGGTCAGTGAGTGAACACCAACTCAACCGAAATATTAAAAGAAATAGTTTCAAACTAAAAGAAGCAACACAGAAGATGAACACTTTACTCCATGACTTGGGTGAGACCTATTCAGATATGATTTTGATGGGACTATATGTCACTCTTTGTTTTCAGTATTTGGTAGTACTTTTAACCAAATGCTTACGTTTAAATGGACCAACCGTTTGTGATCGTGTGATAGAGCCTACATGATATTTGCCCAACCTAGAAGAAATATACTTGTGCACTTTGAGTAAGAGTACTTTTACTTGTCTATACTCCTTTACGCGGGTTTATGATTTACCTGTTGAGGACTGATGTAGAGCGACCACAAAAAGGTAAACATTTAAAGCATCTGGCAGAACACTTGACTCAATATGTTAATGCAGCTCTCAACAAGCTCTTGTTATTTGATGTTTTATTGCCAATCTGCCACTCGTGTGGAGCACCACATTACTATAAACCCGGTGGAGAGATTGATGTTATGCTTCAAACTGCACTTTCACGTGACACTGTCCATGTGTTCGTGTGAGTACTGTTTGAATTGTGAGAGTAAATTTAAAGATGTACTGTGACATTTCTTAGACTACACTTTTATAACAAAGTATAGTTTTTCAGGCTTTTGCTTGGACAGGCAGTAAATGTTAACAATATTAATAATGCTTTGTACCAATGTGTTGCTGTAAATGTCATGTGATTAAGATGATTAAGGAAGAAAGGGAAGCAGCACAGTTTTCTAATAAATGATGCTGTTGAACATGTGTACATTGTTTGGCATTTCCCTTCCAGGATTACAAAAGCATATGCATACATTTGTTTATTAAAGCTTTCCAACCATGAAAGGAGGAAGTAGTTATTTCAATCTAGGCTCTTGTACCTATACAAATATTCTGGACACTTTGATTCTGCACCATAGACCATATATATAAATGAACATAGCTAACGCCGCGTTCCATATTGGAAGTGCTCGTGGGTGCGGCTTCCGGCTCCATCGATTCCCATTCACTTTACATAGAAAATTTGTCGCCCCTCGCTCTGTAACTGCTGCAGTGAGCCTCCTCATTTTGGTCTTAAATGTTCGTATTAACCCGCTCTACATGATCCTTGTATTTTTATTTCGCTAGTGTGTCCATAAATCAAGACATGAACATTAATAGCAGACAAATTAGGCGCCTTCTTTCCCTGAGGTCGCTCCCACTAGCATTAGCAACATGTTTGATTGACAGTGTTGCTAAGTGCCTGGTCCCTGCTAAATCAGCTGTGCGGGCAAGCAGGAGAAATACCTTCAACAGCCTGGCTCCGGATTGGCTCTTTGGTTGCTATGATACTCGCGGTTGGAGTTCCAAACATGGAACTTGGCTCCAAATTTACCCCTGTAACCACTAGCCTCGATGAGCTTCATTTGGCTGGAGCCGAACGCTATGGGTGACGTCACACCCCCTTAGTCCACTTCTTTGTACAGTCTGTGTTCTGCACAAACTATTTCTTCCATGAAGCATAATTGACAGTTGGTTGCCCTAAACAAGATTGTATCTTATCCTAATGGATATATGATTTAAAAAAAAAAAAATGTTTATGCTAGCACACTCACTTAGCATGACATAATTAGCATTATTACCAGGGACAGTCCCAGTTTTGAGCCCTGTGCCCCCTGTCCCAGCAGATCTATCCAAAACTGTTGATTTGTCCCAGTTTTATTCAGGAAATGTCCCAGGTGTCCCTATTTTTGCCCAATCCGATACCGCCAACAGTAAAGGGAGCAGTATATTGTCATTTGTTTAGCTAAAATACACTGACAGAAGTCCCTGAGATGATATACTGGCCCACAAGTGCCTCGAGACTGGACAATATAACGCGCTCTTTTCACAATTTTATTTATAAAAACCATCCCAACCCAGGTGTGTCCCAGTTTTGAATTTTGAAAACCATACACAGATACGACGTTAAAGCACAAAGCTTTTTCCCCTTTATTTAAAGTCAGTGGGGTGCGTCTCAAATTAATTGAAATAAATTCAGTCAGTCCACGGCAGTTCTCTCTGAGGATGTGGGCCCCCTAATGGTTGGGGCCCTAAACAACCGCTTAGTAGGTTTATGCCATGAGCCGGGCCTGAAAATTGATATTCCTTGCAGATCTCAAAAATCAACAACCCAGCCCCAAACAAAACAAAAGAAAAAGAAAAAAAAAGATACCAAAATTTTGTATACAGTGAGTTTGAACGACAAAAATAGAATGAACAAATTTCAGACATGCCTGTGATTGTTCAACACATTTCACCATTTCTTTTCCATTTAAACTTGAATTCTTGTTGTATTGACCATTACCACAATGCACTTTTTCTTTTCACGTGTGAAATAAAACATGACATTTTTGTCCAGGACTAAATAATTCAGCAGTCACAAGAATGTCTCTAGTATGTTTGGCATGTGCTTTACCAAACAGCACCCACGGAAGCTTGACTCTGTATCGTGTGTGACGGATGTATTGCTCAAACAAAGAGACACATATGTCCAAAATAGCTTTCACTTGTTTACCAGAGAAATACATGACACTGTGTTGGAAATGTGAGGAGAACATGAAGCAGACGAGAGGAACAGTGTAGTCAGCTATTGTTGTGGGAACAGAGAGAGACTGAAGAATAAGTACAAGCTGTGATCTCATAGAGGTCCACTGGTGTTACTTACGTGGACAATCATTTATTTATAGGTTTGTGAGGATAAATGTAACTGAGTTGTTGGTAAATGGTCCGATTTTTATATAGCCCTTTTCCCCCTTCAAGGCGCTCAAAGCACTTTACATCAAGGAACCACTCACCCATTCACACATTCATGCACCAGTTGTACACAGACACTGGGGCCAAGGCGGGTTACGTGTCTTGCCCAAGGACACAATGACAGTATTCATCTGTGGGAGCTGGAATTGCACCACCAACCTGTGTCAACCAAAATTATACTAAAAAGAAAAAGAAAAAGAATGTGGTTTTATATCTATGTAATCCCTCAGTTGTCCAGGTAGGTTCCATTGTGGACCATGGGTGTGTACTAGTCTATGTGTCTTATACTTGTTCTGATACAGCTCAAGATCTTTCTATAGCTATTCAGGTTCATTTCTGTCCTGTGAATGTGACTTTTTTAGCATTGATACTTGCTCAAATGAGTATCTAGTTTTGACACTAGTTTTTGTATTGATTAGTATCTGATTTTCGATACTTTTGACTTCACTCTTGGTCAGGAACCTTTGTAAAGAACTGGAGAATGGTCCCAGCTGCCAGTGCTCGCTCAAAACTGGTTGTCCCAATGTCACTGAAGGATGGGTACAATGCAGAGCAACATGTGAACAACAGGGACAATAATGTTTACTATGTACACGATGGATTCTTGTCATATTTGGCTTGAGTCACTGAACGAGCAGCCCAGACACAGGGCAGCATTGTGGAAGTCAACGGAGAAAAAAACAAATGAAACAAATCAAAGGTAGCGGTGCTGACAAACTTTGACCTATTGTAACATTTATGGATGGGGAAGTGCTGCTATTTTCTTTCAACTGGATTTAACAAATGTTGTGTGTTGGTGACCCTTTGCCCAATGACTTCATCCCCCCCCCACTGTTTCCATTAGTCAGCCACCAATTGTGCAAGTTCTCCCACTTAAAAAGATGAGAGAGGCCTGTAATTTTCATCATAGGTACACTTCAACTATGAGAGACAGAATGGAGGGAAAGAATCCAGGAAATCATCAAATTGTAGGATTTTTTAATGAATTAATT
>JACM01067097.1:0-13536 GCA_000787095.1 Periophthalmodon schlosseri
AGTGTGTGTTGTATGTATAATGAGTGTATCGTGTGCATGATGAGTGTGTTGTGTGTGTATAATGAGTGTGTTGTGTGTATAATGAGTATGTTGTGTGTATAAAGCATGTGTTGTATGTATAATGAGTGTGTTGTGTGTATGATGAGTGTGTTGTGTGTGTATAATGAGTGTGTTGTGTGTATAAAGTGTGTGTTGTATGTATAATGAGTGTGTTGTGTGTATAATGAGTATGTTGTGTGTATAAAGCATGTGTTGTATGTATAATGAGTGTGTTGTGTGTATAAAGCGTGTGTTGTGTGTATAATGAGTGTGTTGTGTGTAATAATGAGTGGTAGTGTGTATAAAGTGTGTGTTGTGTGTATAAAGAGTGTGTTGTGTGCATAATGAGTGTGCTGTGTGTATAATGAGTGTTTTGTATGTATAATGAGTGTTGTATGTATAATGAGTGTGTTGTGTGTATAATGAGTGTGTTGTGTGTATAATGAGTGTGTTGTGTGTATAAAGAGTATGTTGTATGTATAATGAGTGTGTTGTATGTATAATGAGTTTTTTGTGTGTATAATGTGTATGTTGTGTGTATAATGAGTGTGTTGTGTGTATAATGAGTTTTTTGTGTGTACAATGAGTGTGTTGTATGTATAATGAGTTTTTTATATGTAATATGAGTGTTCTGGTGTGTTACATTTGCTTTTGTGTGATTGTTACTGTTTTTTTTTTTCCCTGTCCTGTAGACTGTTTGACATCAACGTGCAGAGGAACTGAGGATGGAAATTAGGTACTGTCTCTTAACATGTGATCTCCTTTGAAAATAAATAAAGAAAAAAACAAAAGACTATAATACTTACAAGATTTTCATAATGCTCATCATGGCTCGCGTATAAGTATAAAAACTCAAAAGTGCATCTGTATATCTAAACCTTATTTAATAAATGACACTGGATATCGCTGAGTTTTAGGATGGTTATGACTCTATATTGAAACTAAAGGGGCGACAGTAGCTCAGATGATAGAGCTTTTCTCCACTGATCTGAAGGTTGGCGGTTCAAATCCTACTCTCCACATAAAACATCATTGGTAGAGCAGTCTACTGACTCAGAGGTTGGGGGTGCATTTCCAGCTCCCACAGATGAATGCTGTGGTTGTGTTCTTGGGCAAGACACTTAACCCCCCTTGTCCCCAGTGTCTGTGTGACTGGGTATGTGGTTCCTTGATGTAAAGCGCTTTGAGTGAATGTGGAAAGGTGCTGTATAAAAATGTGACCATGGTCATTTAGTATAAGACCACATAGGAAAGGATTATTTTGGTTGAAAATGACAGCCTTAAATAAAAAGCATTTTTATTATAATTGTGGTATCAAAGTCAGTGTCCAGTATAGAGCACTGTGCAGCAGGGTATTTTCCTTTGTATAGAAATTGAGTTAGAATATTAATATAGGGACACTAATCTCTATACCCTTTCCCCATTTCACACTACAGCTGTCCCATCCAACAAAGCTTTTGGGCTGTGAATAAATGCCTGCAAAAGATAAATAAAAAGCCATACAAATGTTACGTCTGTTCTCACCGATGACCAAAGGACCGTCTTCTAACAACTCTTGTCTGATGTTGTGGATGAATCCAGATGGAGCAGGAGCCGTGGAAACAGCACAAACCACATCTGACCCTGTCCTCACAGACACAGACCCAAACACAAACCCACACACACACACACACACACGCACGCGCACACACCACGCACACACACATACCCGCACACATACACACACACAGATATACACACACACATACACACTCATACATACACACATACACACATACACACACGCACATACACACATACACACATACACACACGCACACGCATGCGCACACACGACGCACACGCACACACACATACACGCACACGTACACACACAGATACACACACACATACACACACGGACACACACACATACACACAGACACACACACATACACACACACACGCACACACACACATACACTCACACAGACACACACACATACATACACACATACACACACACACGGACACACACACACACACACACACACACATGCACACACACATGCACACACACACATACACAGAAACATATACACACATACACACACACACACACACACACACAGACACACGTGTACAACTGTGTACTCTTTTAAGTAAGATTCACTTTTTCCATTCCACCAAACATCAACTCAACAACAGACAAAGATTTGAGGTTTTAAACTCCTCTCTCTTTCTCTATTTATCTGTCTTCCTCTAGCTATCTGTCTTTCCCCCCCTTTCTAACCCTCTCCTCTCTTATATTCTCTCTTTTGCCTCTTCTCATGTTGCATTCTTATACCCATGTCTCTCTCACTCTCTTCCATCTCTTCTCTTTCCCTCTCTTTCTTCTTTTTTCTCTTTCTCTCCCTCCTTCTTTTCTCTCACCCCCTCTCCCTTCCTCCCCCTCTCCTCAGATCCTCTCCCTCCCTTCTCTCTCTCACCTCCCATCCTTTCCTCCCTCTCTCCTCAGATCCTATCCCTAACTCGAGATCAGAGGACATGTTGCCTTGAAGTTGTTTGTTGTTTTAGTTTTTGAAGTTTCTCTCAGCCCATTACAGAGCCCTAGTCATTTTGCTCATCTGATAAAAGACAGGAATAATAGAAAAAAGTGAAGCAGTGCTTTCTTAAGAGCCAGATAAACATGTTGTATGGGCCATGTTTATGTACTTTGCTCTGCCCCCTCCTCTGGTGTCACTGTCTACTTTCAGAGCTAAAGTCTGAAGGCTTTTCTTGATCTCACTTTTCACAAAACCTCTTCTTGGAATCATTAAAAAGTTAAAACTGTTGTAACATTACTAAAATTTCAAACTTAATTTAGATATGAAGGAATATACTCGATACTCAATGTCGATTCTGATAATGAAACACAATAATAATGAAAAAACACTCTCTATTTAGACAATACAATGTCATTTTCAGCATTAAACGGTAGTACTTTCTTTTCTATTCCCATGTGGCCTTATATCTGTGTAATCCCTCAGTGGCCCAGGTAGGTTCCATAGTGGTCCATGGGCGTATACTAGTCTATGTGTCTTATACTTGTTCTGATACAACTCAAGATCATTCTAAGGATATTCAGGAAAGGTTCATTTCTGTCCTGTGAATGTGACTTTTTTAGTATTGATATCTTCTCAAATGATTATCTAGTTTCGATGTTAGTTTTAGTATCGATTAGTATCTGATTTTCGATACTTTTGACAACCCTACTTTGATCTATAACCAATTCCATTTGTCTGAATACGTGTCCATAGATTCTCACACTAGCACCACCCCAGTCCATAAACAGAGGAGGAGAGGATTATGGGTTACCACAGGGCGGTTTGATGAGAGAAGACGAGATCATGCAGCACTGGTCTGGTGTGTTTTTACTGGACAGATGTCATAAGACAGTTTCCGCTCTTTCAGGATCCTTTTCAAAGTCCTGTATCACAGCACATGTTTGGGGCAGTTTTTCCACTCTTCTGAAGTGAAGGCAGATACTGAAGGCTCCCAACCACAGACTCTTTGAACCCATGGACATTCTCACATGTAAAGTAGATGCAGTGAGCGTTCACCCGTATTCTGACGAATGTAGTGACATATATACCGTAGATGTATTCACGCATAGTGGCCTCGCAGAAAAGTAGATCCACAGTTTTAGCTAAGGTTTTTTTAATCATTTGGATTTTTAATTTATATATAAAAGAAAACAGAAACAAAAACTCAACCAGTAGTGGACATGAGAGCCTAATTTTGAACCAACGCCTTCCCCAGTATCTTTTTGTTTTGGCTAAAGTTAACTATATGGAGATGGTGCCCTTGGTGCCCTTGATGGATCTTTCCACTTTCAATTCATGAAGTTTGATCCTGATGATGATTATGATGATAATGATGATGATGATGATGGTGATGACGATGACGATGATGATGATGATGATTTGTTTATTTCGTGCATTGATCAAGGATAATTGTTGTCCAGGAAAGGGAAAAAATGCATGAATACACTTTGAATGTAACACATATAAAAAATGTCTTTAGACTAAAGTCTCTTTGCTCAAAAGGGAGTGGGATGAAGTGATACTTATTATGTTTATTCACAGGGACATGTGTAAAATTTGATGGGCTTTTATTCTCGTTATAATGGTATTCCCTCTCATCAATTGCAAATTTGAGTAATCCCGTATATTTGAGTATATTTGAGTAATCCCATATAGTCCTGCCTTTAAAGCTTGAGAGCTCAGAAAATGTCTGTTTCACCCCATATCTCTCGATTACTCTATATTAACTTGCTTATAGTTTATTGCAAACATTCAGACCCCAGGTTATATGTGTAAGTTTTTTTGTTTGGTTTTTTTTTGTTTTTTTTACATTTGGGATTTTTCAACAATTAAACAGGTAAATGAAAACCTCTTGCTGCTAATTTAACACATTGTCTATCCAATTTACAGTGTATATCTGCTATCAAAACAAAAGGAAGGAGCTGAAAGGAGAAAAAGTTGTAAGTGGTAGAAAGATCTTTTCTTGCATGTTTTGGAAAACCCCATACCATTAACTATGGGCTTAAACTGGGCACTCCTTGCTTTAGAAAACAACAGCCTTATCTAGTGTGTTCTCTTGTTATCAGTGGATCTCTGCACAAACCCATCCTCCTCTTTCTTTCCTTTCATTGTTCTCTCTGTCATTTTTAACTTCCTCCTTACACTTTCTACTTCCTCTCCCTGCTCTCCTCACGCTTGGCTCACACAGGTTTGACATTCTCCATTGTTCAAGAACCTAAAGTGTCAGTGGCATTCAGCCCATTCTGTTGTTGTATCCTTGGACTAGACACTTCACCACCACCTTGCCTATGTGTATGAGTCACTATGGTTACATGCACATCAGAAAAAAAAACAACAAAACAAAACAATCAAATGGCCTACTTCGATTTAACCAGGATTTCAAAAAGCATTTTAAAGTTCCTAAATTGAATTAACTCTTGTGAGCTTTAAGCCATGTTAGAATGTTGTTACCTCCTCAAAAACATACCTGGAGTTGTGTTTTGTTTCATTCACACATGTTTGACTAACCCTTTATTATTAGTCTGTCTACATCTCCAAAGCTCAAAATGCTCTGTCCCACCTTGTGATGTTATGCAGTCATAGTTTTCGAGTCAACAGCTTCTTTTACCTTTAGTCCAGTAGAGAATGGCAATTCCAGGGCTGAAATTATCCAAATGTAGTGAAGGTGTATGGAGTTTAAAAACACAGTGGAGCACTTCCTGTGTTACCACATGACATCACAAGGTGGAAGTGTTTTCTGATTGAGAGAAGAACTCAGGGTAAATATGCAGGGTCTGTGTGTTAAACATGTGTGAATGAAACACAATTCCTTGTATGTTTTTCATGAGGAAACAACATTATAACACAGATCAGAAAACTGCTTAATATAGGCTCTTTAAACCCGGGACCTAAGATGTGGTTCAAATCTCTCAGATTCCAGTAACACATCTGGAGAAGCGGGTTCATACTCAGATACCCACTGCATGTAACAGCGCATTCCGATAATAACACTAGGAAAGGCGTTCAACTGGCCAGGAAATCCAGGACAATATTAGACATGTGTTTCAACGTTTACTCATTTGTTTTAGATCAGCAGGGATGATAAACTACAGCAGACCAGCACATGTAGTATCATTGTTTTGGTCCACTACATTTGTGTTGTGGAGACCAAATTAGTTTTGAGAAACACTGTACCTAGAATGTCTGAAAATCAAATGATCAACGTAAATGAGATGTTGGTAAATGGTCACATTTTTATATATCGCTTTTCCATCTTCAAGGCTCAAAGCGCTTTACATCAAGGAACCACTCACTCATTCACACACATTCATCTCCCCCAGAGCCAGCATATACTAGGAGTGAGGTGGGTTAAGTGTCTTGCCCAAGGACACAATGACAGCATTCATCTGTGGGAGCTGGAATGGCACTGCCAACCTGTAGGTCAGTGGATCTGACCCCACTACCAATGATGTTTATGTCGAGAGCAGGATTCGAGCCACCAACCTTCAGATCAGCGGACAAACACTCTACCAACTGAGCTACTACTAGCTAATATAGCCCCATTTTGCTTATTTATGTGTGCCAACAGTGTGGTTATAGTTACGATAGCCATTTTAATTGGCAATTATAGCTACAAATGTGTTTTGCTAACGCTAAATAGACACACCTGAACGCCTCATAGCCCCCTGTTCACACCTGCATGTAGACTAGGACAAGGCTGGTCTGACAAGTTTTGAGGCAAAGCTGAAATTAATAAATTTTTTTAGCACGTTCCGAGTTCTCTGTGCATGTAAATGTAGTGAGTGACTGGTGGTGGGCTTACTGAGAGTACAGTGTGGAGTGAATGAATAATGACTTGATTGCAGGGATGGGCAAAAACACATCTCATCAGTGCATTATCTATCTAATGTCTGTCTACACGTCATGAGGCAAAAGAACATGCAAGTTTCATGTGCTTAATATTTGGCTCTGGTCCAATACAAACAGTGGTATCTTGAGTCTCTTTTTCACTGGCATCTGTTCAAACACACACACACACACACACACACACACACACATACACACCGGTGGTTGGTCCTTTTTAGGGACATCACATTGACTTACATTCATTTCTCTTAACCTTAACCATAGTCACTACTTGCCTAACCTTAGCCTAATCCCTAACCATAACCACCCAGTGCGTGTACAGATTTTAGTCCCCACAATGTGATAAATACCCTCCCACATACACACACACATTAAAGCAACCAAAGAGCCAATCCTGTGCAAGAATGCTGAAGATAATGCCCCTTTCCGCCTGCTACACTGGTTTAGCAGTTGCTAACACTAGCGGGGTCTCAAACCAGGACCAAACCAGGACAAGTGTGAACCAATGCACCTCAGTGTGCAATTATTCTTTCTTCTCTGTCACTGTTCACTTACAGGTTGGATCTGTGGAGCGGTGAGCCCACTCACAATACAAATGTAGGGGTTTTTTTAAGTTTTTGTAAGATTGGTGCAAAATAGGTTTTGACATACCGTGGAACATTGCAGGTGACACAGTAGCATCTACACTGAGACAAGCAAATGGTGTCATCCCAAAAGAAAAGGTTCTGTGTCCCAAAGATGAACATGCTTTGGTCCAAAATGTAGCGACCTAAGAACAAAAGTAAAAGACCTTGTGAAGATGCTGCTGAAGCTGCTGGGAGTGTGTCATTATCTACAGTAAAACGAGTACTGTACCGACATGGGCTGAAAGGCCACTCTGCCAGGAAGAAGCCATTACTCCAAAAGAAACATAAAAAAGCCAGATTATAGTTTGCAAATGCACACAGGGACAAAGGCCTTAATTTTTGGAGACATGTCCTGTGGTCTGATGAAACTAAAATTGAACCATTTGGTCATAATCAGCATTGTTAAGGAAAAAGGAGGAAACTTGCAAGCCCGAGAACACCATCCCAACCATCCCCCACCATACGGGGGAGGCAGCATCATGTTGTGGGATTGTTTTGCTGCAGGAGGGACTGGTGCACTTCACAAAATAGATGGCATCATGAGGAAAGAACATTATGTGGAAATACTGAAGCAACATCTCAAGACATCAGCCAGGAAGTTAAAGCTTGGGCGCAAATGGGTCTTCCAAATGGACAATGACCCAAAGCATACTGCCAAACTGGTTACAAAGTGGCTTAAGGATAACAAAGTCAATGTTTTGGAGTGGCCATCACAAAGCCCTGATCTCAATCCTATTGAAAATGTGGCTTAAGGAATAACAAGTCAATGTTTTGGAGTGGCCATCACAAAGCCCTGATCTCAATCCTATTGAAAATGTATGGGCAGAACTGAAAAGGCATGTGCGAGCAAGGCGGCCTACAAACTTGGCTCAGGTACACCAGTTGTTTAAGGAGGAATGGGCCAAAATTCCTGGCCCATTCCTGTGTGGAAGGATATCCAAAATGTTTGACCCAAGTCAAAGGCAAAGGTACCAAATGCTACTGAAATGTATGTTCATTACTGTTTGAAGAAAGTAATGAAAAATTGTCTAAAAAAATCCTTCATCTCATTATTCTGGCATTTTGCAAATAGAAATAATGTTGGTAATCCTAATTGGCCTAAAACAGGAAAAGTATAGTGTGATTTCATGTCAGACAGTGAGAAAAAAGCATATGTGTCTTTTTATGTAGTGTATGTAAACTTTTGGTTTCAACTGCATATATATGGATATCTGGAGTGCATATCAGATGTAAATATTTAATAATCTTACACCAAAGGCCACACAGGGTAAGTAAGAGGAAGGAGATGGAGCTCAGATTTGTTGCTACATCTTTGTGACAAACCTTGAGTCTGCCTCACGTGTTCGTCAGTCCAGGTCACATTACTCTTTCACTTCCCTCACACTTTTTAACTTCTCTATTTTAAACTATATTTACTCTCTGTCATGCTTTAGTCATGTAGGTGATGCAAGGAGGTCCTGCTCGTAACTGTTGGCTTTACTGTGCAAAAATGAAAAATACATTGATTCGATGAAAGTACTTCAATTCTACTACTGCGGCTAAAACTATAACTATAAAATACTATAGCTACAACTACTACCATTATTACTTGGCCTATTTATGTTACTGCAACTACTCGTCCTCTTAGAATTAAAAAAATCTATTTGACATTTTTGTCAAAATTGAGTTATTCATATATTCTTGCTCCTGGGTGCAGATTTTGAATGAGTGTTAGGGTTAGGGTTAGAGTTAGGCCTGAACGAATCAGAACACAGAATACATTTAAACTGACCAATCACAGTCAACTAGGCAAGTCAGTCATTATGAATAACAAATAGACAATGCTGAAATGTTTCACACCTGACTTTTAAATGTGTAGTCTCTAAAAACAGTTGTTTGATAAAAATAAATTGACTTCTTGAACATAATGATAATAATAATGATAATGATAATGATATGCAGATAGAACCTTATAATTACAAATGACTTATACTTTTCAGAATTAGAAGGTTCTATCTAATGAGCACTTCCCAGAACACCCACTTTCGCAAATGCCACAAATTAGAATTTATACTCCCCTTAAGGTGACCTTAACTCCCATGTATAAAATAAATGTACCCCCTCTTTTATTTCTGCTGCGGTCAAAACTTTAAACCTAAGTATCTCGCAAGTACCCAGAATGCAGAACCTTCTAATTCTAAGGGGACATACTGTTACTAATGCTGCTACCACAGCCTCCTCCTCCTCAACTACAACTGCTTCTACCATTACTGCTACTACAACTATTACTGCTACTAATACAACTGCAACTACAAGCTATAACTACTAGTTCTACTACTACTACTACTACTACTACTATTACTATTACTATTATTAGAACAACCACACTACCACTACAACTACTACTACCACTACTACTACTCCAGCTGCTGCTACCCCCTCTTCTAGCTCTCCTACATGCTGACAGCTCGTTAATGACAGGTAATAAATGCTGTGTACACACATCTGTTGCTGCAGTAGTACTACGCAGTAAAAGTACCTCCGAGACGGCAGTAAACTCCATTATTACCTGTGTTTGCTCGTTCTCAGATTCCTCCCACATCACGTCTCTCCTCCCTGTTACTAGCCCTGTTTTATTTACTTGATTTAAGTCTTTTCAGCAGATGTTTGTCCTGTAGGCTCTCAGTTTGGATGTTAATTGTCTTATTGATCCAGCACATTCAATTTTGTCACTTAAAACCTCATTGCGTAACCTTTTAGGCTAAAAATAGACTGAAATAAAAATGTGTGGGTATGTGGAGACTCTCCATGGAAAAGTATTGTTTCAACTTTATATTTTCTTGGACTCACGCAGGTGACATGCCACCTTCAGAAAGTTATGTAGTGTTACATTGGCAATAAAATCCAACTTTGTCAAATTCATATTCTGTTGCTGTTCAAACAGAGAAAGTAGATTAGTAAACATATGGTGGTGTGCTAGTATAGGGTTAGTTTCACACTATTTAAAAAGGCAGAGTTAAAAGTATCATAGCCATCATTTGAAGTAGTAGTAGTAGTAGTAGTAGTAGTAGTAGTAGTAGTAGTAGTAGTAGATTCTCCCTCTACATAGCGTGTGTGTGTTATATTTACCTGAATTAAGTCGTTTTAGGAAGCGTGTTTGACAAACACTTATGTTTGAATTTCGGTCCATTGACTTCTGACACCTTTCACTGTGGAGGTTTGGTGTCAAAATAAACAACAGAACACTCCAAAAAGAGCTGTAGACACATGTAGTAGTAGTAATCTTTTTACTTTCATTTACTTCATAGCACTACTATCTACCAATTTTTAATTTCTTCTGCTAACCAGTAAATCAAATTCCAAGTACTGCTAAACACATCATTTTGTATTGGTATTGTATTTTTCAGCGTGCTGCTTTAGTATGTACAGAAAAATTCTTGAAGTTATGCCATTTCAACTGTTGCAAAAATAAGTCTATAGTTAAACAAATTTGGCTTTACATGGAATGTTCCAAAGTATGGCATTAAGCTGATCTAAATTGCATTTATTCAATTACAAGTGTTTAAGTGCTAATATATAGTACCTTAAAAAATATGAAATTATACTGTGTGGTGGTCACCTCTCCACAGATCTGACCTGTAACTAGGTCTGGTGACTTCCTCTGCTTGTCTCCATGGAGATAGACAAATTTCATGCCACACTGTGAAACATTACAGGCAAAGCAATAACATCTCAATGAAGACAATCAGTGGACCCTTCACCTGAAAAGTTACACTGTACCTTTAACTTGACAGTTTACCATGGCGTCATAAGTTTGTTTTGATTATTTGCTTTAAATTAGCTCACTGCTCATATAAGAGCTTAGTTTTATAGATAGAACAATACTGTATTTTCAATCAGTTTCAGTTCAACCTATACGCTTTCCGGTTTATTTGATGCAGCTGGATGTTAGGGCTTGTCACTGTCCTTCTTGTTGATTTAGAGCTTTAGGAAACCCTTGCTCCTATAATCTGTTACATATGGCTCACACTAAGACTGTAATCACTAGTTTGGTCCAAGAAGTCTGTCAGGGGGCAGGGCTAGTGGGGAGGTGGGCGGGGTTTGTGGCAGGTGGGACGCACACCTTGCATTTAAGCCTGTCAATCAAGCAGGTTTAAGTGTAGTGTCTATACTGAGCGGTTGAAACAGGAAGCTGAGTGGTCAGTGGCTTTATATTTAAGATTTGTGTAGGTTAAAAGCAAAAAGTGACTTGGTTCGATTTTGATGGAGGCAGCAGAGAATATATGGTACAAAGGAGGGAGAGTAACTATATGTCATAAAGGAGGAATAGTGAGTATTTGATACAGGGATGAGCTTAAGATCAAGTAATTTGCCTTTGCCCATCCCTCAGTGCCATTTCAGATCTTGAACTATGTGCTTGGTCAGAACTACCTTAGCTGTGCATGTTTTGAGCTGTCTGTTTTTCTTGCACGATTTAGTCCTTTAAAACTGGTTTACACCTGATTTTAGACCTGATTTAGAGTTGATGCTCTTTGGAAAGTTGAATATTATCTGGGAAAAGTTTGAGATGTGGGTTTTTGGATTTTGTTTTATGTTAGCTATACTTTATGATTGTATCTGGTTTGACTTCCTGGCATCTGTGTCTAATCCTTTCTAACGATATAGCGCCCACTGTTCAGTTCAGTCCAATGGGAATTCTGCCCCATGTCCACACAATAATAAATAAATAACAGGTCTCCTCCACAAACAGCAGGTGTACTGTAATCACAAAAAACACCCGCAACCAATACATGTGATTAGGTCTGATCAATAATAGCACTGCTGTACCCTGTGCACAGTGGGGCAGAAGGTGACAGCTCCTCCCACAGAACAACTATAAGGATCTATAGGGGCTTTGGGATGTTATATAGGGTCTTTTTAATGAGTAGGGGGGGCCCGGAAGGAGGAGGGCTATGCCCATTTGTTAACATTGACAAAGTATTGATTTTAATCTAGAATCGACTCAATGCTGTTAATGTGGCCTTTTGAAATGCAAACAAGGACAACTGTCAAAACTGTAAAGTGACTGTGCTGCATACAAAGTGACAGTGTATTTTATGAAACTCAAAGGCTCTGTATTCAATTTCATCTTTTTAAATTTTGTATCTGTTTTGCTTTGTACAATAGGCTATTGTAAAAGCAGCTCATGAGGTCAAAGTCAGACTGTGAATGCTGCTTTCTAAATGAACATATACTGCAGTAGATAATGTAAAATCTGTTGCTTTGGTTCAGCATAAAATAATTACAACCTACTGACCCTGGATGGGAGAGAGAGCCTTTTTGGGTCTACTGCAAACTGGTTTTAGTTGTAGGATCTGGCAACCCAAAATGATTTTGGGTGTTTTTAAATATTTAAAGGTGCACTATAGCATTAAACTATCTATCGCCATTGAGACATGAAGGTAATGCTACAAAACCAATTTACAGGTCAGGTCTATGGGGAGGTGCACCCACTCACAGAATAAGCATATTTAGATGTATTTTATACCAATATAGACACCTGTAATTGAATAAATGCAGCTTTAATAATATGCAACTATTGGTTCTAGCTGGAAAAGGAATATTTAAATGTTTGCCTTAGTGGTAGAGGAGAAGTGCTGATATAGGGTCAGTTACATCAATGGGAGGGGCTCAGAGGATGGAGCCTCATTCTTTATCATTGACGAAGCATTGATTTAAGTGTAGCATCACGTCAATGGTGGTAATGGTGTGATTTCAAATGGAAATTAGAATGCAACTGCCCAAGCTGTAAAGGGACAGTCCAGTCTGTTTTAATACATGCATTTATAGGAAACTTTACCTGCTGTTCAAGAAACTACAAAGGCAAAACTATTAGTTATAAGTCAAATTGTACAGTGGGGCAAAAAAGTATTTAGTCAGCCACCAATTGTGCAAATTCTCCCACTTAAAAAGATGAGAGAGGCCTGTAATTTTCATCATAGGTGCACTTCAACTATGAGAGACAGAATGGGGGGAAAGAATCCAGGAAATCACATTGTAGGATTTTTTATTAATTATTTGGTAAATTCCTTAGTAAAATAAGTATTTGGTCACCTATAAACAAGCAAGATTTGTGGCTCTCACAGACCTGTAACTTCTTCTTTGTCCTCCACTCATTACCTGTATTAATGGCACCTGTTTGAACTCGTTATCAGTATAAAAGACACCTGTCCACAACCTCAAACAGTCAGACTCCAAACTCCACTATGGCCAAGACCAAAGAGCTGTCAAAGGACACCACAAACAAAATTGTAGACCTGCACCAGGCTGGGAAGACTTAAGCAGCTTGGTGTGAAGAAATCAACTGTGGGAGCAATTATTAGAAAATGGAAGACATACTAGACCACTGATAATCTCCCTCGATTTGGGGCTCCATGCAAGATCTCACCCCGTGGGGTCAATGAACAGTGAGCAAGAATTCCAGAACCACACAGGGGGACCTA
>KN487101.1:0-17221 GCA_000787095.1 Periophthalmodon schlosseri
TAATAATAATAATAATAATACATTCAATTCACATAGGGCTTTTTTGGACACTCATAGAGCCTTGTATTACTCAGTCACTCAAGTGGTGATAAGGTACAACAGAAGCCCCAACTGCCTTAAGGTAGACTGACGGAAGTGAAACTGCCAATCTCCAACCACCACCACTCACTCACACACCACATTCATACTTGGCAAGGTGTCTTGCCTTAAGACACAACAACAGTATGCACTAGAGCCACTATTACCCCACTCTGGCACCTGGTATTCCCATCACAGTATTAACCAGGCCCAACATTGCTTCAAATGAGATTGGACATTGACCAGGTCCAATGCTATGGCTAAGACATTACAGTCTTCAATAATCACAGCTGAAATCTTAACACAACCATCACTACTTGTTGTTCCTACTGCCAATCCCTCTATTTGTCCAGAGTTTCCCGACAATGCAGATGTAACGCTTGTCATGTCAATAAAGCTATTTGCAGCCCATTGATCAGCGCTAACCCCTGACTTCTGCTGGGGTCCTTTGAGGATTGGAAAAAGTCATGAGTGCCAGGAGTCAGAATTCACTGATTTCTCCTCATACTGCTTTTTATCGACTTGTACCTTTAACTTAGAAAATGCATGAGCGAGGCCATTGGAGTATACTCTGTTGACTAGACACTCTTGTAGATGTTGACTAGACACTCTTGGTATGGTAAGCAGAATAGAAACACTTCCACAAAGAAAATGTGTTGTGCTTAACAGAAAGGCATACGGCAGCTAAACAAAGGCTTGGAGTGTTTTCAAAGTGAGAGAAAATCAATGCATGTCCTATCCACTGGAGATGAGGGAACAATAAAGGAATATGGTCATTCCAGGGTCATGGCAGACTTTCGGAGCGGGCTGCTGTGCTGAATCTGAAGTGTTTTGTTCCCTATTGATTTCTCTTATTCTTAGCGGTTTTCTTTTGAATTCTCATTGCCAGAACAAAACACGTTGAATCATTGCTTTCATGGCTGTTCACTTTGCTGTCAGGAGATGTGTGTAAGCGACTTGTAACTACATTGGTTCTTTGTCTTATTGATGCATTCTCTTCTTTTTTGCCCAATCAAATGAAGCTCCAAAATAATAGTTTGCTTCTATTAATTTTGGTGGGACAGGCATCGCAGACTTATCTTCAGTTTACACATGTGCTGAGAGCGTACATTCAGAGCAATCAGCTAAAATGTTCTGATAATAAGTAATAAGCACAAAGGAACGCGACATTATTAGACTATTATTTTTCACAATTGGGGAGATTACCTTTTGAATTTGTTTACCTAAACCAAAAACTACAGATTCACAAAACTGACATTCCCTCTTTTGAACCCAAAAACACTAAAACACGCAACTGTGATTATATCCACCTGGATGTTGAAAATCTTAGCAATAATTTAAGAAGTCAAAAATAGTTGTGCTTGATATAAATGTTAATTACATGATCATGGCAAAATATTAACTTTAAATTCATACTGAGATCCTGTGCCAACTTGAGACATTGTGGATTGTCAGACAAAGCATTTGTTATGAAATCAGAAATCCTATGGCGTTAGTCTATGCACCTAAAGGTGCACTATGGCAATGCCATCTGCTCAGCTACATGGAGCTGTCAATGCTGTGCCTGGAATCTTTCACAGTATGTCATTAAACTCATCCATCTCCATGGAGACCAAGTTACAGGTCAGATCTGTGAAGTGGAGACCCAACTCAAAGTAAAAAAGTGCTTTTTACAGGTAAAAACATCTGTAATTGAATAAATGCAAGATATATAAGTTCCTTAGTGTGGAACATCCCAGGAAAAGCAATAACATCTCCATGCAGACAAGCAGGTGGCAAACTCCCCACCAGAAATGTTACATAATGCACCTTTAACATTGTGGGCCAATGCAAGAGGTTGGTTATTTTGTGCTTCAACATATACTCATATTACATTCAGTACTCATTACTTGTCTACATTTTATATGAATGACATGATTCATTTGTTAATTTAAAATCATTGTAGAACAAATGTTGTGCTGCGGTCTCATGTGGGTGTACGCTCTGTGTACGCTCCGTGTACGCTGTGGCCATTTGATTTTTGTTTTGAAAAATCACAGGCACACGGGCCGTGTACCTGTGTGTTCAAAGACGTGTCCTCGCCACCCTCCTGTGTTCTTGGATGACATTTCTTGGTTCAGTACATTGGTGTTGAAATGGCTCCATCAGACTTGGCCAGCACCTGTCCATCACACAAAGGCAGGCCTGACGTTCCCCTGACAAGGACGAGCTGAGGGAGAATAGAGAACAAATTCAGCAGTGCAGAAGCAGAGTGGAGCCGGAGCGTTCCCCAGGGCAGAGATATCAGTCGATCTGGGGCTAATTCATGTCACTCTGTGTATGCTATCTGCTCCAGAGGCCAGCGCCAGCACCATTAGACTGAGGAGAGCTGCAGTGGGCTCACAGAGTGCACGCAGACGCCTAGAATGACCAAAATCAAGGATTCATTTGTATCTATGCATTATTCAATATTTTAAATGTTTATTTATTTACTACTTGGGCAGTGCCAATCAATGTCCAACTTTATAATATGCCAAAGTAGTTAAAAGTGCAACAAATGAAACATATAACAAATAAATGTTACATGCATAAATCCCTATGTTAATGATCAGAGAAACTGTGGTAACATTTCCCAGCAACACTAGGAATGGTAAATTGTTTTATAAATATAACATAAAATTACACCTCAAGCTTGTGATAGACAAATGTTCTACTGTCATTCCTGGTGTTTGAAACAAGCCTTGGAAAAAAATGTATCCAAACCAACCAATCCAAAGAATAACAGTTATTATTGGTTATTGCGGTATTACTCTCCGTTGCATTTGGGCATGCTCTGGTGTCTCAGTGGCAGGTGAACTGTGTGCAGATGGCAGATTTATAGCCTTGTGTTGAGCTCATAATATGTCCTCTGGCTGCCAAGGCAATGTTTAAATGAATATGATTTGTCCACCTTTGATTTGTAAGAAGATTATGGGTTGTGTTCAAACACGGCCTGTGAATGGACTGACACTGAGCAGAATAGAATTAGCAGCTCCTGGAGGACGTTTTCATTCATTGTTAACTTGTGGACTAATCCGCATTAGGACGTCCAGGTCTGGGCGAGGGGGACAGGGGGCTTATGGCTAATCATGCTGTCATGGCGGGTGGAGGAGGAGGAGGGGCAAGAGGGACGGAGGAGGTGCACAAAGGCCCCCTGCTCTTCATGGGTGTTACAGACTCCTTATGAGCGCAGATCCTCCTCTGTAGCATTAAACCTCAACACAAAGTCACATATGGTGGCCCACATCCACTCACCTGCACAAATCCAGTAACAAGGCAGTTTGAAAACATTATTTTTCACATGATATCACTTTTTAATGTGCTAATGTTCATAGAAAATAGAAAATTCGCAGAAAATATCAAGATATCCTTAAAAATACAAGGCTATTGAATACCTTGGTGAAGAAAGCTGAGTTGATTGCATAAGAAAGTAGCTGTTCAGTTGTGAGTTTGCAATCACGTTCCAGGTATATTTTTGAAGGCCTTATTCACACAGTTGAATTAAAAAGATTCCTGATAATAATTATTTGTAGTTAGTTAAGCATTTACATTTTATGTGGACGTAAAAAGTAAAAAAAAAGCACCATCTTTGTTGATTCTTCTGTGACAAAGAAATGTATGAATGTCTGTAAAATAAATGTCCTCTGGATTTAAAATCCAATTACCACTCAAATAATTGTTTAATGGCTAATTGTTTAAATTCCATCAGCCATAATTTATCTTCTTTTCTCAGGTCCCAGAAACACAAATGAGCCAATGCATAGAATTTGTACATAGGTCATTATCCATAAACCATTAAAAACATATATTTCACATTAATGGAAGTTTGGCTTTGCTCAGTTCATTTCTTTTGGGCAGCAGGGAGGAACATTTACAGCACAAAGATTTAGTCCTGGCTTGCAGATGTTATTTTATGCTAAACGCATACAATAGATGCCAATGAATAAAGGGGATGAAAGAAAAGAAATAAAAAGGACAGAGTTAGAATAGCTACATATTGTGAAGATTTAGAAGTGAGCATCTAGTGACATGTCCAGAGCATGCTTTCTCTTGGATTTGTGTGAAGTTTTTTTTTTTTTTTTTTTAATAGTTAGGTACAATAAGGTAGTTTCTAATTCCAATCTATGTTTTACAACCAAGGGGGCGATAATATTTGGGAGACTGAAATAGGAACTGATAAACATAGCATGCATTTTACATATCTGTTGAGGTCTAGACTACAGGATTTGCAAGTTGTATACATAAAGATCACATGGATACACTCATATTTTGCAGTTAGTAGAGAAAATACAAATTTCAGGCTTTTATGACTGGCTAATAGTTATCTTTAAATCACAAACTATACATGCTTTACTAAAATTGGGCATTGTGTCTTGATACTACTTGACAATAAATTCCTTTCTGACCCAAATTAACTGCAGTCTTTCTATATTCACCTGTTATAAACCATAAGATTTTGTTTTTCAAGCAAAGACACAAACAAACCAACCATTCATGCTTGCTCACTGAAGACTATATTTCCACTCACCAGCAACAATAGCTCTACATCTAACTTTTAGTTTATTTACATTATTTCAGAATCACATAAGCAGTTGTGTATAGCACACATACAGCTTTAACACAGTTTCTAATGAGAGATAGAACGGTTCCCTTTTAATAAACTCTACAAATAAGTGGTGTGATTGTGGCACTTAGAGCAAATTATGTCACTTGTGGATAAACTGCCATTAGAGGTGAAGAGGCTTTCTGTGTAGCGACTAAAAGTGCACAAAGGAGGACCGCAGACACAACAATCTCACCATAATAACACCCCACCATTATGCCCATCTCCCATTCTTTGGTGACTCTGACATTTTCATTTAAAAGGTCCACTTATCTTCCTATCTGTTTTCCTTTTGGAAATTGTGTTACCAAACACTTTCTTGTGTTGCACTTGCGTTGTTAAGCTGTTGTCAAGGTCCATTAAAGTGAATAATGAGCATTTGCAGATATTTTAAGGTTTTATTGTTTACTTTTAAAGGTGCACTATGTAACTTTTCTGGTGGAGGGTACGCCACCCGCTTTGTTTCCACTGAGATATAATTGCTTGAATGTTACACAGTATGGTATTCAACTTGTGTGTCAACAAGTTGCAGGTCAGATATGTGGAGAAGCAAGCCTACTCACAATACAAATGTATGTTGTGTAAGTAACTTCTGAGCAACAAAAAACTCAGTGAATAAATGCAATATTTAAACCTTATTGCCTTGTTGCCTTACAGTGAGACATTCCAGTCAGGCAGAGAAGAGCAGATGGCAGAGACCCTAGCAGAAAACTCCTAATTTTTGTGTTAATTCAAAAGAGTTTCAACATGCCTATGTACTTAATAATACTTAATCGGAGGTCTCAGATCTGACCATTATAAAAGAGAGCACACTTCATTTAATGTCAGAATGATCCAATAACAACAATTAGACAGTGGGAGAGAGGTACTCACCATTCGCAGAGGAAGAGTGGAGAATGACCCCTGCATGATTGCTGACTCCACTGCACAGTCCTAATAGAAGAGAAGTAGACAGTCTGTAAAGGCCATGACCCCTGACAAGCTGTCTGGAGCTCTGATCGTCTGAAATGACAACATGCTCACATATTCTGCACAACATCTTTAAGTTATTTTACATTAAGCCTGATATTTGTCATCATCCGTCGACTAAGATGGTATATATACACGTTGTTTTCTCAAATAGCCAGGAAATAAAACCATTTAATTACTCTTTTATCAATTTCAGGGATACTTAGATTAGCAGCAGATGTTATAAAATGTATATGTACGTTTTGTTAGAACAACCCAAGACTTTATACTGTTTAAAACTTGTATAAAATTATTGGCGATAAATAGTTAAGGCACACCTATTCAGAATGGTATAAAAACTAAGCTACTACAGTAAACATATCAAGAAACAAGTAATGCAATAGAGAACAAAACGAGCTTTCATTAATACTAAACATAACACTATATTATTTTATTTATATTGTATGATTTAATGTACATTATTAGTTTGTGTTGAAAAAGTGAGTAAGGATTATGGAGTATTTCCCTAGTAGAACTAAACAATCAAAAGTTTGGTAAGAAAAAAGTAATGGGGACACAATAAATGGACAAAGTTGAAACATATGTGCCTTTCACTGTACTATTGGTCTATGGCTTTAAAAGAAGCCCAGTCTTTCAGTAATGTCCCTTCAGCCTGTTCCATTTATCACCATCCACAACTGAAACATAAGATGAATAATTATATCATAATTTGAAAATACATTTGCTGCTAAGTGATTAATCAAGACACTTACAATGTAAGGTCCTGTGGCTGCTGGTTAACTTATTACTGAAACCATCCATTTTTAATGTTTAATTATAACAAATGCAATATTCATGGCATTTAATGATTCAGGTAGGAGTTAATTTTGGGGCATGTTTTCTTCTATAACTCTCTTTAAAAACAAGTATTACACTTTATTATAACCCTTTCAAATGTGTGGGCCGGCAATGCTATATATACTTAAGTGTAATAGTTTTACTACTGTCTCCGAAGTAACATGACTATAGGATCACTTACCCCAATCATTTAACTCAGTGTCACTATTACTTTTGTAAAGGTTACAGTGCATAGTGGGCTCTGGACAAATGTAGCTCAACTTTAGACCAATCACACTAACATTACCCTTACCCCGGTTTACAAACAGACTAACTGACACAGTGTAAAAAACAAACCTTTGTAAATAAAATAAAATCACAACAATGGGTATCACATAATTCTGTTACTTATCTTCCTCTGATGCAATCCACAGCCCATGATGGGCATTCATCTATCTGATTGTGACACAGTGGCACTTGAGCTTGCTGCAGTGCATCTGACAGAAAGAAGGGGGAAAGAAAAACATTAAAAGCATAAAAGCAAGCCTTGATATTACTTCACTGTATGAAGTAAAAAAATGAAAATATATATTAAAGTAAGGAAAGGGACAAATCCATAATGTCTGCTCATTTTTCTCCTTGTGGTAGTGCTGGGATCCATTATGAAGAAATGATGATTTATGTCAATGTTAGGCTGGATGTCAGCTTGACCAAGGGACGCGAGAAGAACCAATAATGATAAATATCCCCTTCAGTTCAGCCACCCAGCCCCCAGTATGGGCTACTCCGACCGCTGCTGCTCCTTCACTGTATTTATTTATTACAATTTCCTTGCTTCTTTATATCAACATATTTTTTTTCTATTACCATATAGGCTATAATGATGTCTTGTGCCCAGGTTGTCATGATGGACCACAATGATGCAACACTTGGGGGAACAGGGAGCGAAGCAGTCACCTTTAAGCAGCACTGAGGCAATCTGTCTTTGTCAAAAGTCTCAGCAACAAGCAACAAGGGACGGACAGTGGACCAGGAGAAAGAAATGTCTGAAAAACAACAGAACAAGCATTTTAAAGATTTCATTTTCTCTTATACTATAGTCAGACTTTAGTTGTACTAATTATGAGATATTTCAATAACACTTTATAAGAGGCTAGACTTTAATTAGCCTTAAATCATTAACAAAGACTTTATTCATTCAGTAGTTGAATGATTCAGGCTTACTAATTAATTAATTAATACCCTAACTAACT
This sequence comes from Periophthalmodon schlosseri, assembly GCA_000787095.1. Classification (NCBI taxonomy): domain Eukaryota; kingdom Metazoa; phylum Chordata; class Actinopteri; order Gobiiformes; family Gobiidae; genus Periophthalmodon; species Periophthalmodon schlosseri. The sequence goes on from KN487101.1 coordinate 7,738, forward strand.
TCTAAGTTATAGTATAAGATATTTGTAGTAGCCAAGAGGTTGACTACATGTTTAACCAAATCATACTTGGATAATCTATTCAGAAACATTTTCATATCTTTATAAGGACAATCATTTTAACAGTTGAACAGTGAATTATGCCAAAATGCACACTTCTAACAGCAAGTGTCTATTTTTTATGTTCTTGTATTTATTACTGTGCGATGGCAAAGGGACCCACAATGCGACCACTGTGTAATTGACACAGACAGATAGCAGTCAGAAGTGATTAGTTCCATCTTAGTAAGCAGTCCATCTGTAACATGGCTGACACTTTCAAATAAAGATGCACAGGCAGCAAAGGACAGAACATGGGGCTCTGGGGTTTAGTCTTTAAATGTTTTATCAACTGCATCATAAAGCTGATACTTTAGCAGTACTGAATAATCAACTATAACCACTCACTGGCTATGTTTATATGCACACCAAAATGTGATCATTATCTGATTTCTGGAGAGCAGATTATTGAAATGTTACATCTGATGTCATTAATCTGATTGTTCACACTTGTGCAGGTTTTGACAAAGACAATTATGCCAAAAAAGGGCAAACTAATGTGGCAAAGACAAAAATATATTTTAAAATCCATTGCACTTTGTCTTTGTCACAACTGTACAATGAACATCCACTAATTTACTGACACAAGTCACCAGGAGTTTTTGATGACCAGATTTCTGACCAGTTATCTGATTTTTACTGGTCATGTAAATCTACCCTGTTGTATTTATGGCAATTTGTTGACCGTTAAATATCTGGCTATATCTCTCAATGGTTTTCTGGTTTAAGGGTTTCTGAATTTGTATGCTAAAATACTCATTGCCAACTTTTTCTAAAGATCTTATCAAAATCCAACAAATGTAAAACAACATTATAGTGTTTAAGTTTGACTAACAATTGCAATTAAAAAGAGGACACTGGACTAAGAGAAATAAAATCCACATATGTCACGGTGAGTCCTGTGTTAGTTGTATTGCAAATAGATGTGTTTGCTCTCTGATGTCCCCCTTCTCAGTATTTGACAAGTGCTAATTGCATTCAGTGCTAATTGCAAATTGAATTGGCTACTGCAAATTTACATACCTGATTGACTAGGACTGTATAAATAGTGCCTTACAGAAAAAAAAAACCTCAAAATGTATAGAACAGGAGCTCTGAAATTATATCACATTTATCAGCCTCGCATGGCCAGATGTGTGTAACATAGGCGCACAAGCAGCTCACAACATGTCTCCACTGAGCGCGAACATGATCTAAATACTAATCAAACATCACTTACAGCTGGCTTTATTTGAAGTACCCCAGAGACTGTCCCAAGTTGCTTCTTCTCCATGGTAACCAGGGATTCATTTCAGAGGTGTCATGCTGCATTATCATCGGCGCGGTTCATCCACTCCCCTCTGGCCCCCGGCTCCGCGGCTTTGTCCCCTTCATGTGACAAGCGACGAGGACCACAGCAAACACTCCCAGCTATACTGTCCTAATGTCTTTAATCATTTTAAGTTGTTTTGGAGTGACTGCATATGTTGTCATGTTGCCCATGCAGTAGATGTGCATTTCTTTAACTCACTAGTTTGGTCCGCCTTTGGTCCGAATAAAATATAATCAAAATATTTTTTGACATAATGTTATTGAACAGGACCTCCACAGGCAGATGCCTATAGACCTCTTAAAGCATTGGTTACATTTCATACAAAGATCAAGTCGGGATGTAGGGGAGCCTCTAAATACACAATATTTACCCTCATCTGTTGCTTTACACAAAAACTCCAAGAAAGTGGGGTCTGGTGTGTGTCACAATATTAACATTTCCAACACTGTTTCAATAATCATAACCTTACCAGGTGGCCATACTTCTGATTTAAGGTCCTATATTACACAAAATGGATTCTTCTTTAAACCATGTTATAATGTTGTTACCTGAAACATACCCAGAGTTGTGTTTTGTTTCATTCACACATGTTTGAGTAACACTTTATTATTATTCTGTATACATCTTCAAAGCTTAAATGCTCTGTCCCACCTTGTGATGTCGTGTAGTGTTAGTTTTGAAGTTTTGCCTTTTGTTCAGTAGAGATTGGTAATTCCTGGTCTGAAATGATCCAAATTATTCTGAAGGTGTATTGATGATATCACAAGGTGGAACAGAGCGTTTTCTGTTTGAGAGAAGAACTCAGCCTAAATATGCAGGGTTTGTGTGTTAAACATGTGTGAATGAAACAAAACACAACTTCAGGTCTGTTTGTGATGAGGGAACAACATTATAACATAGATCAGAAAATAGCGTAATGTGGGCCCTTTAAGGCTCATTTAAAAGATCCAGATATGACTGATGTTATTTTCAGTATTGATACCTGCTGAAATCAGTATCTATATCTTTTTTCCCCATGTGAGGTGAGGGAGGGTTGCACAGAAGCCATTTCCAATATACAAATTTTGATAGACAAACATAGTCATAGACTTAGTCTGAATAGTATAAGTATAAGGGCTGTCACAAAAAAACAATACCCAGAACTGTACATAACTGTCCAAAGAATATGGTGTTTTTAATTATCTTTATCAACGTTGGTATTCCATATCAAGTCTTTTTCTTGGTATCAAAATTAAGTTAATAATTGTAGTATTGTGACAACACAAGTATGTATTAAATATACTCATGATGCTGAGATCTCTCTTATTTGTTGAATCATACATTGACCTGAGACTTTTCACAAATGACACATTCAGTAACACCCATGGCACACGGCTGTTTTCTTACCTTTGTTTAGTGTTAAATACATTTGTGAAGCAGTAGTTTTCAGTTTATAACAACAGACAGTAAGCTTGAAGTGATTAAAACGGCCCCTCTGGGACTCAAACTGTTTAATGAGAGAGTAAAGGATTAACAAAAGATTTTTACATGCACATCAAAAGAGGCTAATCACGCTTTTATCCTTCAACTAAATCCAATTTTTAGGATTAATTGTAAAAAAATTTTATGTACAAAATAATCATAGTCTCACTTGTTCCTTCAATTGTGAGGAAATAAATCATAACTGAGAAAGGGCGAGAGAGAATTTGTGTATTTTAGTTTGGTTTGTAACTTGGAGAAAACCTATCACACCTCTAAATGTCAGACTAGTAAAATTAGAAATCATAAAAGCTAAGATACTATGTAACATATATGATCTGAAAACAAATTACTAACCACAGAGTTAAAGGCTTGATAAAGTAACAAATTGGTGACGTTACCTATCATTTAAATGCCTTGGCAGAGGTCAGAATGTATACTGCAGATTTACAAGACAAGCTGAGAGCTACGGCTGCACTGCAAAACGTGAAAGTGAATTTATGTTCTTCAGACACGTTCTGAAAAAGCTCCATTCCATGCTAGATTCGTGTGAGCAAAGGTCAAGCCTGCTGGGGTCACTGCCTCCGAGTGACCAGCCATGACCCAACGCGCACTAACCTTGTGCCTGTGCCTCTCCACCTCCTCCACCTGGCTCCACTGGCTGCAAATGATACGCCTTCTTTCTCTTGTCTCCCAAGCTGCCGTGTTTTCCCCCTTTTTCCATTTTCTCTGAACAACATATTCATCAGATTAATAGGACTGTGCTTTGGGGAGGAAGAGCGCCTCTGTCAATCTCGACTAAAAACACTGTAATAGAAAATGAAAGGAGCCTCGGGGTGAACTAAAGCCTGATAAATCCCATTTCAATTTAAAAAAAAAAAAAAAAGACGACCAGTTTTGCATTTCTCTTCAACAGTCCGACAATAACACCTACAGTAAGATTCTAATGAAAAAAACAAACAAAACAAACAAAAAAAAAAACATTAACTTGCAATGATTTTTCGTCACTAACCACCTAGTGCACATACAAACACAGAGTGAATGGGTCATTACATTAACTGTGCGCTAATATGTCTCCCACAGCTCGGTGGTAAGCGGCTGGCTGGGGGCTACTGGTGCAGAGTGGGACTTGTAATGGTCCGCTGTATTACTGCTTAATTGCCTTGTCCTCTCCCGACTGGATTTAAAGCAGTGTTTTACTTTCATTGTGGACCTTTAAGATGGCCATGGCAGGGGCAGAGCTGTAGGTTTACTCTGGAGGAATTACTGGAGCTAATAAAGGAGTGCATGTGCTACAATAGGTGATACTAATAGACAAGTGTGGAGTGCCCTCTGCTGGTAAAACCACAACAAATCAAGTTGGGAAAAATAAAATATTATAATGTCAACTCATGCCTCTAAAAGGAAGACTACAGATTCTCAGATTGTAATATAGTGTGTAGCATGGGCTGAATCTGGGTTGCCAGTCCCTTTATCTTCATAGAAACGACACATATGCCTAAAAGGTTTATGATTGGCTGCAGGTGCTAAGGTTTAGGTAGAGAGAATTCTGATTAGAAAGAGACTCGTGTGATTCTGTTTTCTGATTGGATAATCGTTTTGAGAATAAAAACACCAAATTATAACATAAACAACATGTCCACCATGTCCATTTTTTATTTATTTATTTATTTTGTTTGTAATTAAGAATAAATCAGCATTACAATTGTTATTAGTAAAATAAATATTGATTTGAACATGTTGTTACCCCGTATCTGAGGACACAGATAGGTCATGTTTGTTAAATTTAAAATCTAAATCTTACATCCTGTCCCTTTAACCTGACCAGTAGCGGTAAGAGTGGATCTACTGTCATCTAGTGGCTGACAATGGGATGACAAGGTTGTTGCCGCAGGCCCCCAAATTCCAGAGAATTGCACATTTTGATTTCAGTATAACCAAAAGGTGCACAATGATATCAGTGAATTGGTAAGATAAATACTTTGATATTTGAGTCCTCCATCTCAGTTTGATTTTTAACAACGCTCACTCACACAATTTGAAAGAAAAACAGCCCGCATTAGCTACATGTTTTCTTTTTGATTCATAACTAAGTGTTTGCATACGGCTGATAGTTGTACCTTTCATGGTTACTTACCAATGGCTCAACTTTGTCAGAGTGTAAAATAAGGATTTGATAGATTCAGTCAGCAGCAGAGCAGCAACATGCAGGTATGACACGAGATCCAGCAATAATCTGAAAATCTCCCTTGTTTTTGTTTTGTTTTGTTTTTTAATTTGAGTATTTGTAACCTACTTTTGCCATGAAGAATTTTTATCATTCATCTTTTATAGGGAAAATACTGACTCACTCATTAATATTACTAATATACACTAATATGTCTCGACATAGAGTAGGCCTATATTGGATAGGTACATTTTTGGTGAGTAGTGAAGCTTGTGTTAGGGTTGCACACAGAAAACACCACAATTTCATCATTTATTATCCTTCACATTCATACAATACACTGAAGTTTCCGTAGGAAATATTATTTATTTATTTATTTATTTATTCAAGACAAATTGATAGATGAGACAAAACAAGTGTGGAGAAGATAATGACACCTACCAAAAAAGATAAAAGAAACCTTCAATTACAATTAAGTGATTTCATTGGGTTATAATAAGTCGTGAGGCACTCATATTGGACAGGCAGTTTATTTACAAGAGCAGACCCTTACATGAAACATAAAAATACTATCGGGACAGGCTTATCTATCAAGTCTCAATCAAAGCACCGTTTTGTCCATTTCCACTTGCTCCAAGCTCTGGGCGGTAAAAAGTACTGAAAAAAACATCCAATCACCAAAGGTCCTCAGTAATTTACATTATAAAAATATCACCATGGTGATCCACAGGTTTACATATTTGACAGTGAAGACATTATTTACAGAAAATTGCACAAATAAAGAAAATTCAAAGAAATGGAAGGATGAAAAAGTGCAGTGAGGCTTCCAAAGGCAAAGCTTGAGCAGTTCCTCTTTTGTAGGCTCCCAGTTTGCGCATTTATTTTCATCAACCCTGCAAAACACAGATTATTAACAAAAAAGAAAAGCCATATTCTACATATTATTTTTTAAAGGAAAAAAAAAAACGCTGGATCTTCAAGAGTATATTTCTCCCCATATTTTATTGAAAGAGAGTAGGGCAGCTAACACATGCCAGACTGATTCTAACATGAGGTGAAGCACAGATATAATAGAAACTGGAGTGGCCCAAAATAACATATATCTGACACACGCAGAGGGCATGACCCTGTTGACAGTGATTGAATGGTGCTGTCAGCTTCACATGAAGGTCTTACCTCATAGGCCCTCTAAAGTCATCTGATTTAGTATCTAGATCGGGTCTGCCAGCGCTAGAAGGACAAGAGGAGACCAAAGAGGGTGTTTAATTTACAACTGAGAACAACATTTTATTTTTATGTAAAATAAATAAACATAAAGGCAAAATAAATAGGATAACACCAGCATAAACTACAGGGTGAATATGAACTTTCCTGATTTGTTCATGACATGCAGATGAGCGATGAAATGAATGGCGCCCTCTGGTGGTGCAGTGACAGTACGACGACAGCCAGATGAGATGGGATCAGGACAAGACGCTGGTGTTGTGAGAGTCCACGTCCTGCATGTTCATTATATCCGTACTTACTCCACTGTCATATATGGGGTTTTCGAATGCTGACTCCTCTGTCATGTTGTCATATGGGGGCGATGATGATGATGATGGCATTCGAATGGTCTTTCCTTGGAGCCTGAGAAAAAGGAGTACATAATTTAAGGCTCATTTCACAGCTAATGAAATGGATAGAGATTTTTACTTACTTTACAAAGTAGACATAAATCGCTAGCACAGTCACTAGGATGACTGCAGTGGGAATGAAAACAATCAGGGCTATGTTGGTCCCCTCTAGTTCATAATCTACTTTGGAAACTGTAATGGGAAAAAAAAACAATTAAGCAATTTATCTTTTCTTTATCATATTGCACCATATAAGCAAAACTGTCACTGTAAAATGAACTTACCATCTAATCTCCGTTCATCAATGTACTGCCGTGTTAAAACTTCAAAATAAGGAAGTAATTTAGAAAGCAATAAGGATACTTTTCCCCACAACAAATATGATGATGGTTTATAGAAGTAACAGCCAACCTTTGCAAGCAGGGGGCGTGCTGTTCCATTGTGACGGATGCCCAGGGATACAGTAGATGGTGGCATGGCCCTGCATCTCATAACCTGAGTGGCAGGAGAAGGTGAGGGTCTCTCCGGCCTGATAGAAGGCCTTCTCCAAGCTCTGCACACTGGTGGACGGGGCACCAGGGTTTCTGCATGGCTCATATTTCTCAGCTATCAAACACATAGAGTAGGGAAGTTACAGTAATAATTTTCTTCTTTCTGCAACAACAATGCTGGATAAGCCTTTGCCAACTATACATAATGATGATTGTTATAACTTTCCATTTGTTGTTGCTTGTGCTTCCTGTTACATGCTATATTTTGAGGACAATATTTTGTTTTAGATTGTTAATCTCTATGGCAAAGGTTTGCACTATGTCACTTTTCTGGTGGAGAGTCTGCCACCTGCTTGTCTCCATAGAGACGTTATTGCTTTGCGTTCCACAGAATGGTATTATACACATGAATCTTACAGTTCAATTACAGTTAGTTTTACTGTTTAAAATTACTGTGAGCAGACAAGTCTCACCACAGATCTGACCTGTAACTTGGCCTAGTGTTGTCATCTTATTTTCTCCATGGAGATAGACAGGTCTAATGCCATACTGTGAAATATCCAGGCAAACAATAACATCTCCATAGAGAAAAACGGGCGAACCCTCTACCAGAAAACACAGTGCATATTAAATTAAAATGATAACAAAACTGCTGATCATATGCAAATTGCAATTAAAAATGCTGTTTAATTCTTTGGAATTGTTACAACTGTGACATTTGGTGCACTGTATATTTCTGCTAAAGTGACGTATTGAACCTCACTGTTATGTTTAAGCTTCTACAATTACAAAGCCATTTATTACCAGGAGCTCATCAGTGGAGTCTGCACACAATTAGTGATCGTTAATGAAGTGTTTTACAATAGAGTCATTAGAGAGAAATTACTAAGGAGAAAACTTCATTATGATGAAAGTAAAACGTTTGTAGCATCCTATAGTGGTTGCTGAGACCTAACCCTGCACGAAAGATAGATTCTAGCAATATTTGTGAGTTGACAAACTCACGAGAATCCATCTTGGGAGAGTCCTGCTGTAAGGTTAATCTGGTGGGCGGACCAATGGCAGAGCAGTATTGAGGTTTGTGTGGAAGCCAAAGGCCAAGCACCCAAGCAAACCAAAACAAACATTTCAACGCCGACAGACGAACTTCAGCCTATTTTAGCATCAATATGGACTATTCTGTTTGTGCGAAGGTAAGTGCTTTGTGCATTTGTGACGGGGAAGATGTCTGTGCTTTTTTCTCATCTGGATGTAACAAAAGTTTGATTTTTCATCTTGTTCCGCTGTTGTGACGCTTTGATCAGATTCAAATATTTGTCATGATGTTCTGCTTTTTTCCGAATGCTTTCAGCGAGAGCCTTCCCAAATTGCTAATGTGTAGAACTCAAAGAATGCTACACATCAATCAGGCGTGGGCCAAGTTAGCCAAGACTAGCTGCAAACATTTAATAAATCCAGAATTTTGTAACACTTTATTTTGGGGTACACTTATTAACATTGAACTAGATGCTAATTTGCATACTTTAAAATGGTTAATTTGATTAATACTTTCCTATCAATAAAGTTCTTATTGCTTATTAGAATGATGTTAGAACAATTCTCGTAAATGTACTAGGCTTAATAAGTAAAAACTAAATTTCTTAGTGGCCCTTAACAACACCGTACTAAAAGCCTATTAGGGTCATCATTTGTGTACAAAAATGTCTTCACATCAGACTAATAAGCCATAATGAAGTGTTTATAAATAGGGAAGTGTTCATTTAAATGCCCAATTAGCAGCAGAATAAGATTATGCAGAATAAGAATAAGGGCCAAGTAAAAACATATTAACATCAAGTTACAAGTAGCATGTATGCATGTTGGATTAGATTTTTTTGTAAATATATTTTCTGTTCTGTTCAGTAGTAGTGTATATTTCCTTTGCTTGTAAATAAAGTTGACTTACGGACACATTTGGGAAGCCTTTCGCTCCACTTGGGCTTGGCTGAGTCTCTGTTGTAGCAGGTTAGGAGGCCGTTCCCAGAGATGATGTAGCCTTTATTACAGAAGAACTGTACCGTGGACCCCACGGCAAACCGGCTTCCTGTTACCACCTTACGACTGTGCTCAACGTTCCCTGGGTCTTGGCATGTCATCACTGAATACAACACATAGAAGTATATCCATAAGACTTTATTTTTATAACAAAGAAAACTAAAGAGTGGCGTAGTGCAATTCTCAAAAGTACAGCCTTAAAAATTTCTCTGTTCTTCAAAAACTGAAACAAGTTTAAACCTGGCCCAGACCAGATCTAACCAAGGACTACTTCAGGCATAGTAATAAAGAAGGTAAGTTATTTTTTATT
>KN487101.1:17276-41789 GCA_000787095.1 Periophthalmodon schlosseri
TTTGAACAATCCCTCAATGTTACTGGGTTAAACTCATCAGAGCAGAGGGGCTACTAAACTGGAGCATTAGTTTATATTATATATTTAGATTGTGGAAATCATCGTTCTATTATATGTAACATTTTGAGAGGCATAGAACATTTTGCTTTAAATTGTTAATTGTTATGGCAACATTCCTAATTTCTTATCATTCTGGAAACCCATGGATAAGGAGAAAACACAGAAATTGGAATACTGAATCGAACCTGTGACCTTATTGTTGTGAAGTGAGAGTGTGTTTTGACGAGAGGCCTAATCTTACTGTAAACCATTATTAACTAAACCATTACTAACTAATTCCAGAAAAGCAAAAATAAAAACATAAATAAAGCTAAATAAAACCAGCACATGAGCCAAAAAAAAGCCTGCAGTCCACAGTTTGAGAACCACTGTCATATATAATCCTGACATCCCTTTGACTCCTCTCACCTTCCTCACACTTTGGCACGTCCCCGCTCCACGTGAGATCCCATTGGCACATGAGTATTTCAGAGCCCACCAGCTCGTATCCGGGGTAACACTGGTAGGTGACGACGGTCCCGTGGATAAGGTCAGGGTGTGATGTGCTCTTCCAGCCATTGCTAATTTCCGGAAGCTCAGAGCAAGTGTCATTCCTGGCCACTTCTATAAGCCACCACAAAAACAAGACAGTTAGAGCACAGAAATGTTATTATTACCAACCATTTTCTTGACTTCGGTGGGTGTAATGCCAGTGAGGAGTGTAAATATAGGTCTATTTTTGCTGGGAAGAAAAAACAGCATGTGGCTTGGCACCAGTCAATCTGTGCTTCAGTAACTACTGCAGACATTGCCAACTGCACAAAGCGTTGGACAAAACCAGCTGATGTTGAAGTGCACCCTATTATTGTGTGGCTTTGTTTGTCTAATCCGGTGCACCTGGTGTTGGCCCGTACCCAGAGAGGAAGACACAGTGGTACAGTCAGGCTCAACAGGATGCCACTAAATAGATCCATTTTTATTCCATTGTGGAGTCCATTATTCATAACAAGTCTGTCGAGTTCACTGTGCACATTGTCCACATTATGTAAGATCAAATGTGAAAACCGTGAATTATGTCACTTTTATGGCAGGGGCCTGCCACCTGCTTGTCTCCAAGGGGATGTCATTGCACTGTCTGGAATGTTCCATAGTATGGCTTAAACTTGTGGTGGTGTTAAACTTATTTATCTCCGTGGAGACAAACAGGTGATGTCAGATTAGTGGTGAGGAGACCGCTGCTCACAGTAAGAATACATGTTTCTCAATGTATTTTTGAGGAATAAAACTGCATTTAACTGAATAAAAGATCGATTATTAAATGCAGTACTATGGAATATTCCAGGTAAATAACTATGGAGACAAGCAGGTGGCATACCCTTCACCAGAAAACTTGTACAGTGCACATTTAAGTAATGCATTTTCCCCTGAACAGTGGGACCAGATCATGAAAGTAAATTGAGGGAACGAGTAGTAGCTTTTCCATTAGCAAAACAATATTCAGTGCATTTAAAAAACAAACTACCAAAAGATGAAATAAAAAATCCCACTTATTTTAATGCACAATTTACTTCTCGATACATACCAAAGAAGTGCACCACAAATCCGTTGTTGTATCCGTAGATGTTTGTGGCTGGGTCTGATTGGAACTGAATGGTTACATCCGCCATGGACGTGTAGAGCTTGAAGTGCGGCCGTGTCCCACTGTACTGCCCCAGGATGTTGGCTGTCAGGTCATCGCCATCGTAGAAGGTCAAAAGGTCATTCTTACCAAGATGGAGACTAAAACACAAACAAAAACAAGGGAATTAACATCTGCTTATGATTAAAAATGACCTGAGTGTAGGTTGAATGTATTACATGTAAGAGGACAAGCAGCGTGTTATTCAGCTGACAGCAGCAGAATACAGATAAAGCCACGTCAACACTTCTGGCCACATTTGTATGCAGTTTATATTGGATGGATCTGATGTGAAAAATAAACACTAAATAATTCAAGATGCATGTTTTTTCACCAACACATTGATTTCATAAATATGTAAGAAAACGTTATTCATTCCAATAGAATACCACTTTTTAAATTACCCTACGGTTACAAACATACACAATCCAGGAAGTGGTAAATTGCCACATTGTGAAATTGAATATATTTCCATGGAGACACAGTTAGACAGGATGTCCACAGCGCATGATTAACTTAAAGAATGCATTAACCTTTTCCATTTAGAAATTCATATGTTCTTGCCCTCTTTATGCAGTGTTAGTATAGCTTGACATTTATTCGTGCACTAGCCAAGGAAAATGCTGAAAGAAAAGTAGTATTGCTCTGCTGCGTTGGGAGAAAGTACCTACTTAAATGTCAAGATGGCCATTATAATGAGATATGTTCATATTTAGCGGCATCATTTCAGGTGGGGTCTCATAATTTACATGCGTGCCATTTGAAGAGGCTCTAGAGGTTGCATTCACGCTAAATCATCGTGAGGTTTTCCTGATGTTATAAAAAGACACAATATGGAATCTTTGTTTAACTATGGTGAGGAGAAAAATCGAGAACACAATTCAAAGTTCCATGTGCTCTGAAATGTCATTGCTCCTATATGGTTGAATTGAACATATGAATAGCAAAATCTACTGCCGTTTAGCGTCTGCTTATTGTTGCTATAGCGTCAGAGTATTTATATCTGAACTAGGAGAACAGTTTGAAACTTTGTCTAGGTACAGTATTTTAAACATGTGCCATGTAACTTGTGTGGTGGAGGGTCTCTGCACAGATGCTACTACTTTGCCTGGAATGACAACACCAGGCCAAGTTACAAGTAAGATCTGTGGAGAAATGACCTCACTCAAAATAAAAGTTGAGGTTTTCAATGGCATTTCTCAAATAAATATGCCTTTGTTAGAGTAAATGCAAGATACATACTTTGAATGCCATACTGTGGAACTTTCAGGCAACGCAGTAACATCGTCAGAAAGACAAGCAGGTAGTTGACCCTCCACCAGAAAAGTTACATACCGCAGCTTTAACAGTGTGAGAAACAGCCTTACTCCTTCGTGGAAGTTTCTCTTGTCCATGTGCTTGTTTGGTTTTGTGAGTGTATTTATTTTTAGTGACAACATGACATAAGCATAGTTAATAGCACTCGATTGACAACACAAAAACACACTGCCATTCTTGTTTTGATTAATGGCTCCAATTATTTGAATCTTCCTTTCAGCGGTGAAACGTGTTTGAAGGCGAGACCCGCGGGCCTCTTCGTTTCCATATTCAGTGTTTTACTTTGAAGTCTGTTCTGTACAACTGAAAGTGCTTGTGACAAAATGAATCACGCGGCGTTCCAGCAGACAAAGCAGCGGGAGGGGGAGCCGTCTTAAAAGTGACACGACTTGATGATGATAGAGTGAAACAAAATGACCTATGCTCAATTTGTTATTCATAACTCCTTACACAGCCTCTCACCTCCATCTATCTGAGGGCTCGGAGTAAAAAACAAGCTGTGGTTAAGATGAATGAGCATCCCAAATTTTCTCCCAAAGGTAAATTAAACAGCAACTAGCTTTTGTGTTTTGTCTCATGGTTTCATCACACCAACATTAAATAACAACTGCAGTGTACACAAGTTTGACACAAACAAAACAAAGAAAGGTGTGTAAATGTACAATACTAAACAAAATATTAAAAAGAAGAAATCAGAAGTACTCAGAAATCAGAAGCATATACCTCTCTCTATACATATAGTGGTAAGTTACTATCATAAAATAAAAATAAAAAAATTAATAATAAAGTAAATGCATATAGGGTGACCACCTGTCCCTCCTTTTGTTGTCCTGAGAATGTCTCACTTTTTCATTGAAGCCACAGTTTTATTAAAAGTGTTGAAAACATGCTAATAGTATTTTTCTGTGTGTACTGGCATTCATAGTTGTGATATGTTGGCACCTATTGCTATTCCAGTCTCTCTCAGAATGTTACAAATGATACAAACAAAAAATCATATTATCTATGAACTTACATTTCCTGAGTCCATTCATCCATGTCCCACCACATTCATGTCCCTCTTTTATGCCTCTCTTTTAATACAATTTGAGGTGGTCACCCTAGACACACATATAATTTGAAATTACTATAGCCAATACCAATCAATCAAGTAAGATTTCGTAGTACTGAGCCCCCCTTATGTTCATATTGTTAAAGCCTGATTTGACTGAAAAATGAGGGGATTTGGTTGTTGGCTCGTAATGGTGGAGGAAATGGTTCCAAAGCTATATTTCAGCCTCTTGAAGAACACAAATAGCAGATGCCAGCTGAATGAATGGCAGTGAAATGAGGTAGCAACCAGGGAGCGACCCCCTCTTGTTAGCTGGACGGCTATAGGGACAATTTAGACCTCCACATTCTGCCCACAATCAGCAGCTGTGCATGAGGCAGGCACAATGGCAATAAGGGTTTGGACCAAATCACAAGAACTGAATCCTGTGGAGCAGAGCACATGTGAGTCACTGACGAAAGAAATGTTCAAGGGAAGTTTTGAAAAACTCATATAAAATGTACTTTTACTGCTGTGTGTAATGTGCAGCTTTTTATTCATCAGAGCTGAACCATATTTGACCTTGTTGGCTCCTATAGGGCTTTTGTAACGATATTCAAAGCCTCCTTGCTGAGAGTTTGACTATGTCTATTGAAAGCTCAGATGATTTGCAATGCACAAATTATAATATAGTTTTAATCTTTAGCTAAATTAAAACCAAAAAAATTGGTTTTAATTGGTTGGTTCATTCTTTTCGCATTTTTCAAATGAAAACGCGAAAAGAATAAATGCTGCAAAGCTTAGAGTACAAAATATCACATCTCATTCACTGGCTAAAAGATACAGTTCATGTGCCTATCTACATAGTGAAATCTTTTAAATAAATACACAATTCCTTTCAAGAGCATCACTGGTCTATCTTGTAATTTGCACCAAAACTAGACAGAGCCATGAATATTTTTAGGTCGGTGTCTTAAATTATCAAAAGAAATTACATATCATTACACAGTAGTGATGAATCCAGCGTTGGTCTTGCATTTCTACACTGGTCTGAGTCCAAATCTAAACCTAGTGTCAACACAGACACATGCCAGCTCTGCAGCTCCTCAGTGTGGACCTAAAGCCTGCTCCAGTACGACTCCACAGGCCACTCAGCTGCTCCCTCTGCACCAATATGGACCCAGCTTCAGCCAACTGTTACCCCACCTGCCAGACCTAAGGCTTCAGGCGGACCAGGCAGCCTGTTTCTGTCAAAGCAACTTTTACAGAAGATTTGAACTTTTAATGCAATAAAATGACTCCAAAGCAATTGTTATTTTATGTAATTCACATGATGGACAAAAGGACTAACCAAGTAAAGAGTTAAATAAGCTGACTGAAAGCATCTACATAGAGAAAATTTACAAATAAAGTGTATTATTGTTCAAAATCAGAAATTGACATTTTGATTTAATAGCGTTCAAGTCTTTTATTGTGTATTTTAGAGTCTGTATAGTCCAGACACCAAATAAAATACAAATATACAACAAATGTACCCATGGGTATTAATAAAAAAAAACCTTGAACTTTCAAAATAATTTAAATGTGATTATGATTATTTGAATAATTGCCTAGACACAATTATTCTGACGAATCACTGCAGCCCAACTTGTGATTACTTTCTGTCAGAATGACTGTGAGAGCTTATCTTTTAATGCTTGTTCCTGTTAGCCCTGTTCACTATAGAAATATACTGCATAAAACCTTCCACAATACCACACCGTTAACTCTCATAGTTTCAGACTGCACTAAGTTTCAAGGTCTGTTTGAAACTGTACTTTCCGCTCGCATGTCTTCAGCATACCAATGGTGCCAGCTCACTCCTGCTGATGTGGTGGCTGACAGCTGCGTTATGTACAAGCCTCAAGGCATTTTGTCACCTTAACTGACCTGTCAAGTCAAATCTGGAAAAAAACAGTAAAATCCCATTAACTCTTACACAATGAAAGTTCCCCTACCTGTCAGCAGTGCATAAGCCATTTTTTCTTACTCATATTTGACATTTGTATTGTTACACTGATTGAAGAATTGTTTTCAGCGAGAAAGCATTCCATCTTCCATTGACACGTAAGGTAAAAGTGCTTGTAGTACTCAGAGTCTCCAGTTGAGGGCTCTATACAACCAGTCTGCCCATGGTAAAAGTTCACAACTGACTAACATTCTTGCCCCAAGGTCCTTGCTGTGTTGAATTGTTAAAAAGCACTTAGTGGATGACTAAATGCGGTGTGAATTTATAACTTAGCCTGAGAACATGGGTTTGGCGTAACTTTGTCTATTGCTCAAGCCAAGCAAGAATATCAAAGTGTGATCTATGTGGAGTCATTAGTGTTCTGGCAAAAGACGGTCTTGTTTTTAATTGGCAGCAAATATCAAAGTGCAAAGTTTTACTACATTATGGTCAAAGCTGCCCTTCCCTGAGACATGTCAGTGGGAAATATTCACAAATCCCCCATACTGAAGGAATGAGAGGGCACATTCTCAAGCACATTAACATTGTTTGAGGATATTGCAATCTCCCCTTTCAAATAAAAATAATAGAATGATTTTTTTTTTTTTTTTTTTTACATTTAACTAACTGGGCAGTGTGTTCAGGGTGATCTAAGATACAGGGATTATACACCTACCCACGGACCCTCATAGGAAAAAGTTGATCACTGGCATGTTGTGTTGACCAGGTTGCATTCACTTTCTAGAATTTGATGATGTTATAATTTCAGATGGAGGGCAGGGACCTATAAAAATCATGGAGAGTCACTGTTTTTGAAAACCACAAATGTTGAACTTTATTTGTTTGGAATTGGCTCTACAAACTTGTAATATTAATCTTATGGCTTCAAGTCCTTTCTACTGACAACAGTCGCATCTTTTGGGTTGTATTAGAGCACCACTTGCAGCTATTAAGCGTTGTGCCAGTTTTTGTTTTATGTGTATAAAACAGAGGTATTAATCATAAAAAAATCAACAATTTTTCAATCTGACAGTTAAACATTAAAAACTGAATTCTGATTTGACCTCCAGCTCAATTTTAAACTTTCATTGTTTCAGCTTCCTGTTACGTCTATGCAACATTTGGAGGACTTTTTTTTACATTCAAAAGATATTGTTAATCAACATGGCAAATGTCAAAATTTATTATAATTCTAAAACCCATAGACACTCAATAACGTTGCGACGCCGGGTGAACGCAACCTATTGATAAAGAGTATTTAGAGGAGTACTGCTCTTAACTCCCCTTGAGAACATGTACCTGGTGTAGTGTTGTCTACAGGTGGGACTATCTGCCGTAACCTCTTGTCTCTTGCTCTTGCTCCATGCTAATTAGCTGAGAGCCGGCCCTCCTGTTTGGCCTAAATTAATTAATCAACCCTCATTATGCACACTGCTCTTGTGTAATTGCCAACGCGGGCACAGCGATGAATGATAATGTCCCAAACATTCTCATTACTGTATGGAAGAGTGTGCCCACCCTAATAATGAGACACACAAGCTTTGTCACTTCAACATGCCAACACACATACATAAACACAAATGATATGTGGACCAAGCCTTCTGGAATGCTATTCTAATGATGAGAACAGCAGACAGGAGGGTAATAGAGGGATCTGTGGGGATCAAACAAGCTGTGGTATACGCCGCCATGAAAGCCACGCATGACCAACCTTGAGATAAACCAGAACTGCCCACGGCGCCATTAATTCACAGCAAGAGGCCAACCCTGAGCTGCAGTGGCTTGGATTAAAACTAACTCGTAGAAGCACATATTAGGAAATGGGTTAGGACTTCACGCTGCTAAAAGACTTATAACAATACTTGGTTAGTTTTATGTGAATAGCAATTTTGAGCAGCTACTATTTAAGCAGAAATGCACAACCCCTGTTTGTTTAAATTAAAGGATGTCTAAAGTTGAGAACAGAACGAGGATTTTGCAAACAGATTCTTGATAGTCAAAATCTAGTTTATTCTAACCCATTCTTTTATCACAGTTTATATTCTATTATTATTCATTGTTTTATGTT
The DNA here is from genome assembly GCA_000787095.1 of Periophthalmodon schlosseri. Classification (NCBI taxonomy): domain Eukaryota; kingdom Metazoa; phylum Chordata; class Actinopteri; order Gobiiformes; family Gobiidae; genus Periophthalmodon; species Periophthalmodon schlosseri. The sequence goes on from KN487101.1 coordinate 25,396, forward strand.
GCACCATATCAGCTAAGCACATAACTAGCTTGTGATTTATGTGAAATTCAAAAAATAAAGGCTTGGACAATGTTGCAAAGGATTTTGTTCTTCTCTGTTTCCTATTGCAAGTTTATCTTTTCCTAATCATATCTAATCAATACAAATAGATACAAATAATAATATAGACTGTTTCATACAGGATCTTACAGGTTTACAGTTGAGGAAAATAAAAGGATTTCTTTGGGTCAGAATATTTCTTCAGACAATGTGACATTCTTAAATGCAATGATGTTTATAGTCATACAGTTAATTCCTTGCATTGCAGATATAGCGATACTAATGCATTTTTGATATATTGTTTGGTCCTAAATTTGACAAAAATCCCCAAAAATATTGAAAGTTTACAATGAATACAATTAACCTCCCTTTTTAGACATGGTTCACTGAAATATGTTCACTGACAAGAACTTGGGTCACTTCAACCTTTTCCTGAAATACATGTTTCTTCCTCTGCCTCTTCCCTTTGATATGCAGCTCATATTTGACTGATTGCTCATATTTCCGAGTCTATAATCCTGGGAGATAAGAGCTGGGGCATTGTGTGCACTGTAGCGATGGAGTGGGCTGAGCCAAAACCAAGTGCTCTCTGGCCTCGTTGTTCCAACACAGAAAGCCATTAAGGAAATCATGCACATTTGAGCTCAAAAAGATATTTTTAAAGTGTGTTTTGGTATTCACATTGCTGCTGGGGCTGATAAATCTAGCAATGCGCCTGTCTGTTTGCTCCATATGGATCGACTTAATTTAGTTATTCAACCCAGATAATGACTTTAAACCCTGCTCTCATTAAGGCTAATTTAGGTTATTGCCATTTTTAATCAGCAGCCTCAATCTTACATTGTCCCCTTAAACCTAAGTACTCTTTTTATGCTCTTACTCATGCTGTCCTATTGTTACAATAAATATTAGCAGTTATTTCATTTAGAGCACCAGATGCCTAATAAAACTATTTGGTTTAATTGGCACTCATTTAAAGTGGTCTACTGAAGTACAGCATAGACCCAGTGGAACGTTCTTATCTTTGAAGGATAGCAATAATGTGTAAAAATTTGGAATAATTTGAAAAGGTTATCAAATGGACTGTGTCAATGAAAATGACAATTTGAAATGTGTCAATTTGGCAGCAGAGCTACGGACTGTAACATTGTTTTTATTGACTAGAAATGGGCGTGGGTCTACCATTTATGAACTGCCTTATGTTGCATTTCCACCAACTGTTTTATATATAGCTGCCATTAAAATGAATTACCTTTAATAAAATGGTAAAATGTCACTGAGTATGCTGATATGTTGTTTATGTTTTCTTCTGAATAAAACATGATATGGAGATATGCCAACATTTGCATCATGTATGTGTTCACAATTTATACAGTGTGCCATTTTTTATAATTACAAGTTTTAGGATCAAAAGCAAAATACTGCACTTTGGCAAATCTGAGGGGAGAGCTTTATTTTATACATAATTTTACCTATAAACAGACTTGTGAATGACTACTGTCTCCACTAACAATTGTCTCTGTCAGACTTTAGTATGCCGTGTCTATTTTTTCTGTGACCCTAGGCTGTATTCCCGCTGGTTTAATTTTAACCTTTCACAGCACTACAAAAGGCTTGAGGCACTAAAACAAATTACTTATGCTGTATTCTGTTTGCTGTATAGACTGTATGCTCATAGAACTAATAGTGTGAGTCAATTATATGCAGCAAAAGTACAGATTTGAATGTGCATAACTAGAGTTTGTTATTTTAGTTGAGAAAAACAAGGTCTGTAGTGGTTTGTACAGATAGTGCTCCATAGTGGCCTCAGCTGCCTGCTTAACAGCTGTGACTGTGTATGTGTCTGTGTGATGATGGATGAGGCGTTCAGGGAAGATTGATGGCTGAAGAGGAGACTGGGCGCATATACATGCTCTGTGACATCTGCATGTGTGCGTCGTCTGTGTGTTGAATTACAGTTGGCCAAGGCAGAACAAGTGGCTGAGAGTAGTTCTATGCCAGAGCGTATTCATTTCAAAGCCAACTCCAAGACGCGCACCAGGGAAGTGGGAGCAGGGAGGCTTACTGGCTAATCTGGTCAGAGCGAGCTGGAAGCAACTCAGAATCCTTAATGTGGTGGAAATTTTAAAAATATAATTAACAACACAGGCGTAGTATGTGGTGTGCATGTTGTCCTGTGTGAATGTGTAGAGGAGTGAGCGTTTAACATGTGAAGGTGGCTCTTGCTCTACACCTGGTGCACTCTTACACTTGGATGTCGAGCATGATCCTCTTGTCCTCTTCCACGTGGATGCCCCAGATGCAGTCCTGCCCCTTGTCATAGGCCTCGGGCCAATTAGGAGACAGCACAACACCAGCCGAGTCTGTGATCTCCCCACTGCACACAGCTGCAACACAAATAACACAGCGTGAGCCTTTCACAGCCATTATCTGGACAGCAGTACTCTTTAGAACCAAAATAACATCCTTATAGCATTTCTTTTCTTTACTCTGCAAACTAAAGATGTGCTGCTCTGCAGAAGGCTACACATTTGAGGCTTTAAACAGCCTTTTCTCCATCAATTATTTCTCCCATTCTCCTCTGTTAATGTCTGTGGAAAGCTTCACCTTATGCTTTCTTCTTCTTCAAATAACTGTGTGCTGTACAGAAATGCGGTAACGTAGAGACACTTTTACCAGGCAATGCAACATACATTTTGGAGTTATCTTTATAAATCATTGTGAAATAGTTTAATAGCATATTCAGTTCAGTTTAAATGCATATGTTTATGTCTTGACAGTTCATATATCATTTTAAAATTCTTTGACTCTCCACACTCTTATAATAAACTTTTGGATGTACTGTACTCAAAATGTATCTTTATTTTGGATTTTTAGGTGAGGAAATATTTTGAGGAAATATTAGTAAATACAGTATTGATATGAATGTACAGTAATACAGTTACAGTAAAGTACAAAACATTTTACATGCAGCGTTTAAACTTCTAATATAACTTTGTGTGCAGGCTCCTTGATAAGAACCTTGTAAAACTGCATGCTGGCACTAAACCTCTGAGCGACCATGACCCAGAGGGCACAGAAATTTAATTTCCTCATTTCTATTTTTACTAGAAAGCTTTTCAATTTTCGCTATGTGTCAGGATGACCATGCAGCCAACAAAGCCTGGTGGAGAGGTCAGGGTGTTATGTTTGGGAGATGTGAAGTGAAGAAGGAAAGGCCACCAAGGGTAGACAGCTATTTAGTGCAGTGCTTAGTGTGCGCAATATACTGAGTCCGTCTGCAGGCAACCTTTGCACGCTTTAATCTTGGGCACTTCTGAAATCTGCCCTGCCAGCACACACTCTCTATTGTTAATAATAAGATGGAATTTATCAAGGATCAGAGGAAGGCTGCTTAAAAGATATACTTAACTGGAAGTGAGTGAAAAGGATTTGCTAATTTCAGAAATAAACCAGATGAAAGTCAGGGTCCTTCAAATGCTTAAGGAGAGGTAGGTTTTGGCACTCAGGTTAAAGAGGATGAAAAGATCCACAAGATGCTGACTGACCTCGGCAAGCTGGCTCTGTCTCGTTCCACTGTGGGTTTTCTGGGTCCACACACTCAATCACAACAGAGCCTTGCTCAAGGGTGTAGCCAGGGTCACAGGAGAATTCAACTACAGCCCCCACACCATATGAGGAGTCAGAGCTGCTGAAGTTTCCATACTTTACAAAAGGCTCGTAGCACATTCCTTTGGCGAAAGCTGTGGAAATATTAAACACAAAAGGATGAATGGCTGGGCTATATCACAATACTTAGATTTATGGCAAATCCCATGTAAATTCCACCCCAAATGTATTTACATAGCTACTTACATGTCATTACTTTACGTTTTCAACCATTGTCTGTAACTTAGCAGATGACTAGTTTGTTTGCAGTACATCTGCACATACTTCTCTCAAATAAATATCTTGAATAAAATGCATTTTCTATTTGTTAGACCATACATACATTCATATCTGATTGCTGCACCAGTGGAGGTCAGGCTCCCATCTGTAGTGAACTCCACAAACAGGTAGCGTCCTGTACTGAGAAGGCCTTCATTGGGCAAATACTCCACCTCGTAGGAGTCATAAATGGGTGGAGAGTCGATGTTGTTGCCGTTTTTAATCAGCAGCCTACAACATACATTTACAAAGATGGGCAGATTAAAGGGGAAGTCAGCAAGGGGTACGACAAAAAGGAAAGACATTACAAGGTTTTGTATGGGCTGCTCACTGTTCCATTCGCAAATCTAATAACTTTATGGATCAGTAGCCGCAGAACTCAAATTGTAATGTTATTGCTGTCCTCTGTAGCAATTTGACTTATTCTGTGTAACCCAGCTCTGTTAAAGTCATGCAATGATAGAGCTGTTTTGGACTCATCAGACAGTCCCTACAGGTTATGGATATTTATAGCTTTATTCCCCAGACACACTGTTAGTCACACAGATGACTTAAAACTGGCTAAATATTAGATGAAGACACACTACACAGTACTGTTTGATTAGAGCTATGGGAATACTAGAGCTTCATCATTTTAGAGAAATGTGATACTGGCAAGAAGTATCAACTATATGAAGACATACAATAATTGCAAAACTAAAATTAGAATTACCAGTCCAATGATCACATGCTCAATGTTCTAATTACCTAACGAACTAATAAAGGTTATGCTGTATACACAGTCATGATATGGAGAGTGCTGTTGTACCTGCAGTTATTAATGGCACCATCCAGTGCTATACATTACCTGTCATCATCCTCAGCCAGAGCCACCTTCTCAAAGTGGACGTGCAGCCTGTGGCCCTCGGGTGCCTCCAGGACCCAGTGACATGTCAGGTTGTTGCTGTAGTTGCCAGGGAAACCAGGGGAGACTATGCGACCATAGGTTGTGTTTTTTATCATGCCTCCGCAGGACGCTGCGTGTGAAGAGAGAGAGGGTAGTGAAGACAAACCAGTTGGAGGGTATGTGGCTCAAAATGAGAAAAGTAATGGCGCGGAGTGGAGCAGAGGTTTAGAGCAAAGTCCCCAGTCTGAGCGCAGATTACATCTGTATCCAGTGGACTGTGGCCAAGCTACACTACGTGGTCCTCACCAGCTCTAAGAGTGTGTGACTGTGTGTGATGGACATGTATAGAGAAGAGACCAACACCAGCACGTTCACTATCAGTGGAGAGCAGCTACACAAACACACTAGAACTGTCAGATGAGCCTTTAGCAGCAGGAGAAGCAGAGTAATGTAGCCCACTTCTAATTAAAGCAGTCAGGTCCAATGGTCCTATTGTGCCCTGGCTCCAAAAGAATACAGATGTGTGCTGCTAATCACACACAAACACACTCATTTGGCCTCAGAGTGCAAGTAATCAACACAGTGGGTGAAAACAACACAAAAATTACTCATAGACTTTACTTTGCATAAATACATTTTTATTATACTGCATAAACTACTTTGGGTGGGTGACTTTTGACAGAATTCGATTATGAAACCACATAGCTTTCAAATAACTGATGTCAGGAGTCTGCCTTTTGGCCTCATAACTAATTTAGAAAATAAAAATAGGTAACAAAACTTTCAATTAACCCTCAGGTAACAGGAAGGGAAATAATTGTATGTTTAATTAAATTCTAAGCAGTTTTATTCTTATAGCTCGGCCTGTAGGTGATTTTTCTTTTCTTTTTTTTTTTTTTATCTTTCTTCTTGGCAAAGACAGCACTATGAATAGAATAGTTGTGTGTGCAAACAATAGGTTACTGTACCTATGCATCGGGGTTCTTTCCCGCTCCAGTATGGTGTGGTTGCGTTGCGACATGAAAGCATTTTAGGCCCTTGTAACTTGTAGCCAGTCAAACAGCTGAAGAACGCTTCTCCACCAGGATGAAGGTGAGTCACAGAAACCTCTCCACCAGTGGGCTCTTTAGGGAACGCACAGCTCAACACAAATGCTGTAGAAAGAGAAATATGTCAGCACAATCTTAAATATACTAGTGTTGGAACTGAATGCATAAACCAAGAACGAGTCCTGATTCAGATCTAGTCCAGCCTATGATAAATGGGAAGAGATACCAGTGAACAGTTCAAATATTGTCCAATCTTCCTTACCAAGATTGGACTATTCCCAAGTGCCGGAAAAGGCCAGACGGGTTATCAGAAAATACAAAAAAAAAGCTTAAGGTTTTATATAAAGTTGAAGGTTTAATACATAATCACACAGTGGATGTGTATGGGGTGTAGGGGAAGATTTTTGGAATAATGTCTTCTTGAATGCAGGAGAATAGCGATTATTCAAACATGCATAACTAAAATAAATACAACTTCGAGTGTGGTAAATATGAGGGGAAACATCGTAACATGGTTAAAACTCTTCTTTGCATAATTTATCTCCTTTAATATTCTCATTAGACTTTAGTTATTCTTATCAGAACATAGCACAGTGTCAGTTATCATAATTTGCCTGGTTACAATTTCCTTTGTTATATTCAGTCCTGGTAATAGATCTTTATCATAGCAACACAAGGCAAATAACCATGTCTTTAAGTGCCAATAGTTAAAAGACAACTCTCAAAATTACTGGAAATTATTACATTTAAAAAGGTTTCCTAATAGAAAACATTATTACCTAATGATGAGTTCAGCGCATGCACAAACCCAAAGCGCATTTTTGGAATATTTGCTGCAAACAATAGCACTTTTAATACTCTTGCTGCACACACAACCTGTACCCTACAATTTGAACTCTCCTAATGTAGTTTCAAACGATCCCCCTCTTAATTAATTACAGTGTTGTGCTACATACAGTATGCAAATGTACAATGACATGTTTGCAACGCTGAAGTAATTAACAGGAGTATAAAGCTCTTCTGTGTCTGGTTTGTGTCGCCATGACAAATGAAACCTCCACCGATCACTAGAGCATCGTAATGAGTGTGTAATGTGATAACTGGAAGAGGAACTAGCAGTAAGGGGCTTGTCAAACTGCGCTCATTGCAATGGGGGAAAGATCAATGCTGGTGCGCGTTCATTTCTTTGTGTGTTTTTAAACAAATAGTGTTGGGTGATGCAGAGTTCTCACAGATAATGGATTAGGCTAACTAAGTCTGTAATGGAACCTATTAAACAACCGTCTTTCCTGGCTAATAACTGCACTGTTCTACCTCATTAGTGTAGATGCTTTAATGCTCAAACTTTTAAAACTTGGGAGAATGTGTGAATAGAACACAGAAGTGCCATAATTGGGCTATTGTTCGGAAATGCAACGAAAGAATAGAACCTTTTTCAAAAGCTGTAACTTCAGTGTGAATTAGCATACTCCACATTATGTTTGAGCATTATGGATGTCAGGCCCAGTTCAAATGAGAGCTGATGTAATTACAAAACAACAGAGAAAGGCCACACTGGAAGCCTGCCTTCATAGAATTTATGTTTGCAGCCTTAAAAGCAATTATGATAATAATCAGCCACAGGCCACGTACTGTAAACACCTTAATCTACTTATGCTAATATGGAGAAGGTTATTTGGGTTTGTTTGTGTGGGGGGAGATTTTACTACAAATGATAAATGATAGTAGAAAGTGGACTATATATTTTTTAATTTACTGAATCACATTTATGATGATAAATAAAGCTATCTATCATCTCTCTAATTCCTAGCAAATAGTTGGTGTAATAAATTCGATCTTCGGCCTGTGTGCCACTTTTGAAGAGTAACAGTTTTCATTATGGTAAATAGTAAATGGTCCCATTTTTATATAGCGCTTTTCCACCTTCAAGGCACTCGAAGCACTTTACATCAAGGAACCACTCACCCATTCACTCATACATTCACACACCAGTGTATGCAGGCGCTCGGGGCGAGGTGTGTTGCCCAAGGACACAACGACAGCATTCATCTGTGGGAGCTAGAACTGCACCGTCAACCGGTGGGTCAGTGGATGTGACCGCTCTACCAATGATGTTGATGTCGAGTGCGGGATTCAAACCTCCAACATTCAGATCGTTTGATTTAAGATTGAAATCTAAGTTACAAAATATCTATTGATCAATATGAATCCCATTGACCAGTAACAGTACTTTAATTGTTGCAAAATACATCAGTCATTCATTATCATTGCACTACCACATTTTCATAATCAAAGAAATCAGCTATAATTTGTGCATGCACTTGACTGTATAATCCTGAATCAAACCATGGTACTAATTATATATTCTATATCGTTCAATGGCCACATTAGTTTAGAGAGTAGTCACATAAAAGCCAAGACAGAAAAAATATTGTCAACAATATAATCTGTATGAATTATTAAGTGAGCAGGCACTCAGCACCTGGCCATAATAGAAGAATTGCCATGTACTATATATCAATTTTAGATGGAAGACAGCAGTTTATGTATGTCTTTGCAAACAGCATTAAGGCCGAATTGGATATTAAAAGGCCCATTCTATTAGTCTTTGCACTTGAACCCACAGTACATTCGACTACACACACTCTTTTCCCAGAGAGGCTTGTAAACTGCCCTCACGCAGCATGTTTTAATCTTCAAACTGGAGCTTTTCTGTTACACGGCCACTGCCTCCTTCCATAATGAAACAGTCCCTTCTTTGGTAGTAAATCAGAGCGCCAGGGGGAACAGGTACACTGCCCCTGGGTCGTCCATTCAATTCTTGGTTTATCACTAGCTCCAATGAACCTAGTTATTGCCATTATCATAGCAGCATTTACATCCCTATTGAGCATGCGGCGGGGAAAGCCAGGGGCGAAAATGTGCAGCCAATTCCTGAAGTATTAAATTAGGTGGCGCCTCCATTCCGTTAGACGCGGTGCTGGGCCATAAAGTCTGATTGTTTTGCTATTACAAATAATAGACCCATGGAGGAGGCAGAAGAGATTAGTGGATATCACGGTAGGGCCAGGGCAAACAGACATGCAGCTTATGTTTTTTAGTTATGGTTCTATTGTCAGGGAGGTGAAACACTGGTGAGGCAAAGCAAGAAAAGACCAATACCAGAAAGGAAGGAAGGAAAGCTGTGAGAAAATGGATTCAATCATCGGGCATCTAGCTTTGTCCTCCAAGAGATGTCAAAAATATTTGGTTAATCGATAGGTTGATATTGTAACATCCCTAACTGCCAGAAACTTTCTTCTACATTGAATCTTTTATCCCCATAGTTGTTGGCAAGGAGATGGTGTAATCCCTTATTCATCCAGGAGTGGTCCAATATAGAGACGGTTTCAGAGGTGGTCAATCAAAAAGATAATGTCCTTTAGTACTTATTTTTGAATATGGTTAATGTATGTATGTAATATATGTAAGCCTTTAAATTTTTCATTGTTTTGTGGCTTGTTTACATTCAGTAACATTTGCATTGCATTTGCATTCAGTAACAGGTTGCATTGTTGGATTTGCTCACACTTGTTGTTCAAAGATAAACTTGTGGACATGATTTAAAGAAAGCAAACATGCCCTTATTTGTTCTTGTGATATTAGGCTGCCATAGCGCTGCTGTGTAAACACTTTCTCAGTCTGTGAAATTAGGAAGACATCCGGAAGATAATGTGCCAACGTCAAAGGGAATGAAGAAAGAGCCAGCTTTACTCAAGGCATCTCTTCAGAAGGGCACATTAGATGAAGTGTGGAAGTCAACGTTATTAACCTAAGACAACCCAGTGACCTGTTTTAGACAAAAGTTTACAGAGATGAAGCTGGGGATTTTTGTGTCCCATTGATCGTGTCTAAATACACTTTATAGTTCTGGCGCTGGCTCAGCACACCAGCACTCCTTCTCTAAACTGATCAATAGAGTTGTATCAGGGAAACGATTCACTTATAAAGGTCCAAGCACAGGCTGCCACCATATGCTCTATTGGTATTTATGTGGCTGGGTTAAAAACTCGATTTTAATGGTCATTTACTTGATGAAGCCTATTAAGAAGAAATAACTTTGGACCAGAGCTTCTCGTCAATACCGAGAAGGAGCAGGGTCGGCTGGTGGATTAGTGTCAGGTGTAAAGGTCTCTGGCCTCTTCACTTGTCAATGCTCTGATTAGCTACAGCAAATCAATAAGAACCCACAGATTTATGATTTTTACTGTAAATATGATAGGGATAATTCATGTCCTGTTTTACTAAGATGTTGTAAGGTCAGACGCAATCAATACAAGCTAGTTAACTTGAGCTGTGAAATTATGGCTACATGTTATATATTTCGCAGATACCATTACTTTGTAGTGTGGTTATGAACGGTACAACAATTTCAGACTTGATTTCAGTACTAAAAAAATGCTTGATACTCAAGCCACATTGATAGTAAAAACACATTTTTTTAGACAACAGAGAACAGAACAAAAGTAGTCTCTCTAATATTATCATGGGCTTGTACTAATTCTGATATAGATTCTATTCTAAAACCATTCTAAAACTATACAGGAAAGGTCATATTTAGTCCTGTGTATGTGATTATTTCAGTATTGATACTTCAAATATTTATATCTTGTTTCTATATGTAGATTATCTAGTTTTAATTCTAGTTTTAGTATTAACTATAGACAACCCTATTGCTTTTTCTGTTGCTTTAATTTTTGGATGTAAATAACAAGTTTTGTGTTTTGTATGTACAAATATAGTTTGGATGGGTCTGCACTACATGCTGTCTAATGAAAAATGCATATTACAGACTTTGACAGGTCCCCATGACGTAAAGATAAGAGTAAAATAGGTTAAGGTCAGGAAAGTTGTGACTATGTTATAGGTTATAGGATAAGTCTCCAAGAAATGAATTAAAGTCAATGTAATATCCCCAAGAAGCATGAAACCCACTTTATGAATGTGTGCGTGTGTGTGTGTGTGTGTGGTTTTGTTTTTGTTTTTTCTTAAATTTTGACTATAAATTCCTCTCACAAACTCGGTATTCAGCAGATAAAGGAGGTGTCCATCCGTCAGTGCTGGAGCAGATATTAATTACACTGAACTCTCACAGCTCTGTCTGCTTCTCCACGCTTGTCCAATCACATTTCTCACAGGCCATTACGCGTGACAAGGTGATCCAGTGCTTACCAAGGAGATGAATTGACAAATTAAAACATCTCCAGGTTTGTAAGACGCCTTTGGAAACTCTGCTGAACATACACTTTCCCTTCTCCACATTAAAAGAGATGCATGAGAGAGCAAATCCAATTCTACACACATATTTGTTCAAAAGACGCTTTGACAGCTTCATTCAGACAACTCGTAACTCATAACCTCCTGGAATTTTGTCTGCAGCAGTACCATTATATAATGTTTCCAAATGTTTTCATTATTTGATGAGGGAAACTAAACCTAAAAATGTTATTATATATAATTCTCAACATTTTAGAGAATGCACTGGAAAGTATGTAATATTTGATTTCAGATCTTACAGTGTAATGATGCTGTGTTCAACTACAGGGGTGGCAGGAGACAGTTTTACCAATTGACAACATGACATGGTATTTTGTAAGGAATATCCAAAATGAAAAATACATACATAAACAAACAAGAAAAAGAGGTATATTTACTATATTAAGTTAACCAACCCCCATGCCCATTGGATATTATATTAAAATGTATGCAATGTTTTATCATTATATTGATTTTATTTTTACAACATTTGCACAGTGGGTACCACATTAATTCATAATAAACAAATAAATGTATAGAATTCAGGCTTGGTAAGTACTTAATACGCTAACCCCTCCTAACTCCAAAACCTAACCCCTTAATCAAGTAGTTATCTGAATAATTCTTATTAAACAATTTGTTCACTATGAGTTAAATCTTTGTTCATGCTTTATTAAGGCTAATTAAGGTGTAGTCATTATAAAGTGATACACTGTGTCTATGGACCAAATGTTGCCTGTACGCGCTCTCTCTATATCCCTCCACATCCCGAGCCTAGAAGTGAAATTAAATAACAGTACAATATATTGGGGCTATTTGTCTCCATCTGTCTGCGCGTGAACATGAGCGGGTACGTGCTGTCCTGACCCCTAGCAACCATCACTCAGCCCGGCGACCACGCTCTGATTTATCTCACGTCAGCACCGTCGCTCACATGCCCGCTATCATTTTAGCCCTGATGAAGAGCGCCATAGTAATGTGTTGGAATGAATGTTTTGTCCAGCAGCTTCCAGCATCAGCTCAAATCGATGGAGCATATAATTGGTGGCCACTTTGTGTGATTGCTCAGCTAAATAGACATTGTTGTGGACATGGAGAGATCAATGTCACACATGGCAAAAGCACGGGAGCGGACGGGCGGGTGAATTTATTTAACAACAACACGTGGTCACTATCCATGCTGCTGTTTTGTGGTTATGGTTGTTATGTGGACAAATGGGGCAAAAACATAGGTGCAGACTGAACCCATGGAGTCTCAATGCAGTAATACTTTTAATACTGCTACTACTACTACTACTACTACTACTACTACTACTACTACTACTACTACTTCTAAAACTACTAATATTTTTTGTAAGTTGGGGGCCCACATATACCATGAAATTTGATAGTAATAAGTTGTGTTGCACTTAATAGTAAGACATTTGTACCACTTGTTAGTAGAGCTGGGTAATTAATCTCATTTTAATCAAGACTGAGATTCAGTCATGTCTGAACATCAATTATCTGCTTGAGTATTTTTAATTCAGCAAATCATCAAAATCCTATAGCAAATCCTGTGTCAGTAAAAGCATGTGGTTTGGAACAGAGTTTTTATTTTGCTTTTGAAAAGAAAAGAAAAATAAATATGAGGGGGAATATTTTTTGATAACTTTTTTGGCCATATATAGCCCAGCCTTACATCTTAAATCTATCTAAGTACATCAAATGCAGATTGCTATGCATACTCAGCCAAGACTACAAAATACTACACAAATGATTCCTTAGTCACACTGTTTGTATTTCTATTTAGGATCATGCATTTACTTGACTGACACGTTTTTAATTAATTACACCCCCACCACCAGAATAATAAAACCTTTGAATAGAAATCACACTAAAACAATAACATTGCTGGATGAGCCCTGCATATACCAGATTGGTGTAAGCATAAATAACGTCCATCAAACTATAATGTGTGTTGAAAATGATTGTGTGGGTGTGGCCTTGAAATGCTGACAGCTTTCTTATGAGCTCACCTTGGTAACTCAGCAGGAGAAATCCAGGGTTTGACTGTTGATCGCTCCGAAAGCGGATTGAGATTTGGTTGCTCCAGCTGCGCAGTACAAGGCCCCGCATCAGCATCGATTCGTTGGCCAGGATGGAGGGCTCTCTGCCACCTGTGTCCTCTACAGTCACCTGGTCCCCGTCCAAAACACTCACATTCACAACCTGGAAATGTTCAAAGGTAGTTTTAGCCAAACAGACACACAAACGATCATCCTTGACTTTATAGCACAGTATTATGAAAAAACAACACCCATTTGACCATTCAAATGTGATTATTTCTCCCTGGATGAATGTTGACATTTGCAAATTACCACATGAAAAAAAAAAGATGACGCTACCTTCACATTAACACACAGCTTGTTATGTTACTAATATGGTGTACTCTTACAACGGTCAAGTCTTTATGCAACATCATTTAAATATGTCGATATCTATATTAAGACTCAACAGGGCGTGGAATTAGAAATGTTCATGTGTGATTTATCATTTGAATCAACCTTATTGTCCTAAAAACAATAGGCGGCATGTATTCCAGAACTGACTGTATTTATTGTAAAATGTTAACTTCCAACAGGCGTTTTAATTTTACTAGATGGATGTTCGGGGTAGCTGCTGCTGTCATCACGGTACAAACATATAAATTAGAATGCCTTTGTGCTCTCCTTGTGCCCGTGAGCCGCTCTGACAGCAGCGTTTTATGTCTTCAACAGGTTTGAGCAGCATCTGCACTGAAATCTGGAGTGAGGCTCTCAGGAGAGCGCTGTGCAGTTAAACTGTCTGGATAATGGAGGACTGACACATTTCACAGTAACATCTGATTCATTCCCCACAGAGCCATAAGCGCACCATGTTCATCCACAGCTAATGGTTATGAGCAATAAAACTGGAAAAGTTTTCATTGCTTATTATTTTATGGCTTTGCTAGTATTTCTATTTCTTTCTGTCTAAATCCTGAAATGCAATCAAGTCCAAGCCTCCAAAGTCTCAAGGTCTTTTTGAAGCCTGTAGTGTGATGCACACCGGCTGTGCAAGCTAATGCAGTCTTAGGCAGTGGGCCGAGGTCGGCCAATGCCATGAGGCAGAAAAAGGCGCGCCCCCCGCAGGCCCAGGTCCCACAGGTAATAAGTGAGCAGGAGTTTTAGTGCAGCCGCCTGGAAAAGCTCAGACTGTGGAGATGAGCACAATGTGCAATTGCAACAGCAGCAGAATACATTTGTGCTGCTGACAGGCTGTCATTCAGCTGAAGGGAGCAGAGGGCTAATGGACAGAGCTCAGCTTAGAGGTGACTGTGTCCTGCTTATGTGAGGAGGGGGCAGCTCTGGATTGACTGATTGGATTTTTATCACAAGTACAATTAGACTTGACACACCTCTGCAGCTTTCCCATCCGCAAACAAACAAGAGATGGTTCGTGAAAATAAATGGCCCCTTATGTAGACGCCTGTGCATAATTGTTACGTAAATTGATGTATAGTGACATTGAAAAAATGGCCTTATCATTGACTTGAAACTTTACAAACAGAGACATGCTATATTTTTGTGCTTTATTTTTTATTGTACGTTTTCTGCAATTATCCAGTGTTGCACTACCTTTCAACTATACATTCTACGTCATGTTTAAATTGGTGCTATGTTTTATAATTACAGTGCCACCTCTGCACAGATGTTAATGAAACTGCAACTTGGGGAAAACAGCACCAAATGACTTGATTATTGGATAGGCTTACAGAGAGCAGGTGAGCAGACACAGTGGACAGGGAACATTTGGACTGATATACAGTGCTGCCCCAGAGGGCCCTATCATCTGTCACCGCCCTGGGACCTGTCAGAGCAGCAGCAACAGCTGTCCTGCCTCAATTATGAATCATTGGGCATGTCAGGAGACATCAGACTGCCTTATCTTCAGCAGCACTGCAGCCAAAAGCCCAGAGGGACCTCGTTCACACTTGTGCTCCTCACACACTACACTTGTACAGTATGAGGTTCCCAATGGTTTAAGAGACATTACATTGATCTAGTGTAATAGCAATGCAGTCTAACCTAAACCTTGAAACAACTCTTAACCTTCAAATGGAATCATTTGGGTAGTGGAAGATGTCCCTGTGGGGAAGTCACGTCCTACGGGGGAGAACGTGGGCCAGCACTCATAACATATTAAAGAGCCAGGATACCATCACACACACATGCACACACTTGCACACACACATTGTGATGGGAGCAGGTCTATTGTAACCAGCAGCCAAAACCTCTGCCTCAGCAGCCACATCTGTGAGAGTGGATTTGGCTGACCAAGCACACTCCTGCACCATGCTCAACATTATCACAGTATACCATCTGCAATGTGGTATTTCCATTTTGGAATATTTTAAAGTAAAAGAAATGCATTTGTGATTTGGTTAAACCAAACAATTCCTATATTTGAAACTACTTGTGGAAGTCAGCTTCTCTACGGCAGCCATAGCCTCTTCAGTCAAACCGTTATAATGAACAGACTATCCTGCAAGGCCAAAGTACAATTGATATTTCACACTCCACGCTGAGTACAAAAAGTTCTGTACAATGATTTGATATTTGGCATTCTGAAGCTTTAATCTCTACATTTGCAGTGTGACCTTTGTAGCGCAGGGGCCACCTGTGTGCTGCAGCGAGGGGCCATGCCGGTGAACAGCACGCAGTGGAGGAGCTGCTCTTATCACATCTAAGCAGAAAGCAGCCTGCCATGGCATTTCATCTGGGACTTCAGTCCCCTCTGCTATCTGACAGCAAGTCTCACAGATAATCAGAGCCACCATAAGACACTGCTTTTAATAAAAACAAATGCTTTTCCATTGACGTGAAACAAATGTGTCATTAAAACATGCCCAAAATGGTATTTGGTAACACTTCATAATAACTGCACTTTTAATAGCCTTAATTAAGCATGAACAAATATGGTTATAATGGTTTATTAAGAGTGATTATTCAAGTACCCTAACTCCTAACTCTAACCTCTTAAGTCTGCTCACTCTTATTAAACTATTGTTTATATGAATTACATCTTTGTTCGAGCTTTTTTCATATGTCTAGAGGAAAGTGTCACATGACCATAGCTATTCATACAACTTTTATTCTGTTCAGCTTTTCATTCACTTTTTAAGACATTAAAAACTA